>WNWK01002638.1:172500-200963 GCA_009830355.1 Cherax destructor | reverse complement strand
TGCAGATGAATGGGGAAGGAGAAGAATAAAATCAGTCGAGGATCAGGCAGGACTACAAAGAGACCTGGACAGGCTGCAAGCCCGGTCCAGTAACTGGCTCCTTGAATTTAACCCCTGCCAAATGTAAAGTCATGAATATCGGGGAAGGGCAAAGAAGACCGCAGACAGAGTATAGTCTGGTGGGCCAAAGACTGCAAGCCTCACTCAAAGAAAAAGATCTTGGGGTGAGTATAATACCGAGCACATCTCCTGAGGCACACATCAATCAGATAACTGCTGCAGCATACGGGCGGCTGGCAAACCTAAGAATAGCGTTCCAAAATTCACAAGGAATCATTCAAGACTCTGTATACCATATACGTCAGGCCCATACTGAGTATGCAGCACCGGTTTGGAAACCCACACCTGGTCAAGCACGTCAAGAAATTAGAGAAAGTGCAAAGGTTTGCAACAAGACTAGTCCCAGAGCTAAGGGGATTGTCCTACGAAGAAAGGTTAAGGAAATCGGCCTGACGACACTAGAGGACAGGAGGGTTAGGGGAGACATGATAACGACATATAAAATACTGCGAGGAATAGATAAGGTGGACAGAGACAAGATGTTCCAGAGAGGGACACAGAAACAAGGGGTCATAATTGAGTTGAAGACCCTAGTGAGTCAAAGGGATGTTAGGAAGGTTTTCTTCAGTCATAGAGTTGTCAGGAAGTGGAATAGCTTAGAAAGGACATAGTGAGGCAGGAACCATACAAGGTTTTGACAGGTTTGATAAAGCTCATGGAGCAGGGAGAGAGAGGACCAGTAGCAATCAGTGAAGAGGCGGGGCCAGGAGCTATGACTCGACCCCTGCAACCACAAATAGGTGAGTACAAATAGGTGAGTACACACACACACCCGATGGCACGGTGGCTAGCGCTCTTGCTTTACGCACGGCGGGGCCGAACATTTCGAAGTGTTTCGTTAACACACACACACACATAAATACATACAACAGGCCTAGTGTCTAATCGACATGTGCCTAGGACAAAATGGTAACTAACACACACACACACACACACACACACACACACACACCCCCACACACACACCCCCACACACACACACACACCCCACACACACACACACACCCCACACACACACACCCCACACACACACACACACCCCACACACACACACCCCACACACACACACCCCACACACACACACCCCACCACACACACACACCCCACACACACACACCCCACACACACACACCCCACACACACACACCCCACACACACACACCCCACACACACACACCCCACACACACACACCCCACACACACACACCCCACACACACACACCCCCACACACACCCACACACACACACCCCACACACACACACCCCACAACACACACACCCCACACACACACACACACCCCACACACACACACACACACCCCCACACACACACACACACCCCCACACACACACACACCCCACACACACACACCCCCACACACACACACACACACCCCACACACACACAACCCCACACACACACACACCCCACACACACACACCCCACACACACACACCCCACACACACACCCCCACACACACACCCACACACACACCCCCACACACACACACCCCCCACACACACACACCACACACACACACCACACACACACACACCACACACACACACCACACACACACACACCACACACACACACACCACACACACACACACCACACACACACACACCCCACACACACCCCACACACACCCCACAACAACACCCCACACACACCCCACACACACCCCCACACACACCCCACACACACCCCACACACACCCCACACACCCCCACACACCCCACACACACCCCACACACACACACACACCCCCCACACACCCCACACACCCCACACACACACACCCCCACACACACACACCCCACACACACACCCCACACACACACCCCACACACACCCCACACACACCCCACACACACCCCCACCCACACACCCCCACACGCACCCCACACACACCCCACACACACCCCACCCCACACCCCACACACACACAGACACACACACACAGACACACACACACACACACACAGAGGATGGGGGTCCACCCTGCCATAGCCTCGGAGAAGTGGATAAAAGGCTTCAAGGAAGAATATTTGGATTTCTTCCTGAAGCCATTTGAATATTCCACTTCCCCTACCACCCATCCTTTAAAATATATATATATATATATATATATATATATATATATATATATATATATATATATATATATATATAAAGCAGGGTACATTGAACTGAAAACACTTCTATAGAAATTGACTTTTTTCATTTTTAAATAGGATAATTAAATTTACATATCGAATTTCATTTATATTACTGTATTCAATTGGGGTTTGATGTCATACCTACTTTTAGAGAAATTACTTGCGATATGCATCATGATATTGGTTGTGGTGGTGCTTACAGGAGGAATCTAGTTGAGGTACTTGTTGTAGTAGTAGATGTGATGGTATATTTTTTGTGGTTGTACTGGTTACACTGTGGTGATTATTGTGGCGGAAGTTGTTACGGTGCTGGTTGTTTTTGTGGGAGTTTGTGTATTAATGGTAATTTTGATGTGCTGGTTGTGATGGCACTGATTGCGGTGGTAGTGGTTGCGGGGGGTGGTTATATTTGTGGCGACGCTGGTTGGGTTTGTGGAATATGCCTTCGTTGTTTTGGCTGTGGCAATTGTGTAATTGTTGTAGTTATGACTGTCATTTTACTTGGGGTGGCTCTTGTACGGGTTGTCTTATTTGAGGTGTTGCTGATAGTAGTATAAAACTGATTGTAGTGGAGGCCTGGTTGTGGTGGGTGGGTTCGTTGTTGTGGAGGGCAGGTGGTGATGGGGGACTGGTTGTGGTGGAGGACTGACTGTGGTAAAAGGCTAGTTGTTGCGGAGGCTTGGTTATAATTGATTTTTTGTAGTTAATAATAATGAATTGGTTACCTTTCTACCAACACTTGAATACTCCCAGCAGGTAAAGAAGTTTCTTTCACGGAGTCCCAGTAGGAGTGAACTTTATCAATACATTCTTTTTTATTAATACATTCTTCTCAGGTACCCATTTTTACTACCAGGTAGGCAGGAAGCTATCCCAAACGTTTCTTCCTGCCAGAGAATCGATCTAGGGACATTTCAGTTGCGAGTGGAATGCTCTCTCGAGTGAGTGAGCTGGTTGTAGTAGTTTAGGTTGTAGTTCAGACTTAGTTTGTGTGGTGTGATGTGCAAAATGCTTGAGAAAGGGAGAATATTTAATGATATGGATGCGTGAAGGTCTTGTGAAAGTAGTAAGAATGGGTGATTAATGGGAATTGGATGGGGATAAGGAAAATGGTGATGTTTGGGAATGAGAGTAAAGGGAGGGTGTGTGGAGGAGAACGAAGGAGAGAGGGAAAAAAAGGTAGGTCATGGAGAAGACAAATGTGAGTGAGAGGTAAAGGATTTAAAGTAAAAATGACTGGATGGGTCCTACTAGTAGGAATTTGTGTAATGGTGAGAATGACTAACCGGGAGACGGGGAAGAAAAGTGGAGTAGTGCGTTATAGTAAGGGAAGAGAATAATCTAGTCTGTGAAAATTTGTTAAGGTTTTAGTCATACCTAATGGGCTGGATATTGGGAAAGGATGAATGATAAGGGGAAAGCGCAGATGAGTGCGTGATTTCCTCACTTAGTCATCGCCTCTCTTATTGAAGAACTTTGTAGTGGTTTGGGTGCTACTTATTTCTCTCGGCCCAGGAAAAAAGGAGAATATTTGACTTGGGGCAGAGTTCGCCAAAATATTCAATATCGGCACCTAAGGGTCGATGGGAGTCTCAGAAAAGTCGATAAATGGCTGGGGATCGGAAGAGTCTGAAAATGTCTGGGAATGTGCTTTACGATGTGCATCTGAGACCTTCAACCCTACCCCTTTCTCTCTCATCTCTCCTGTCCTGGGAAGGATATACGTATATACATGTATTTCTGTTCAATTCCCGTATTGAGAGAACTACCTCACCTAAAACTGTTGGAGAGCCAGTACATTCTCAACACCCATAGCAATTGGAGTAAAAGTTTAGGTGACAATTTAAGCTATGTAAATACTGTTGCTAAATATCTCCGGCTTTGTGCAGTGGTTGAGCCATTTTCAATTGCTTTCTCAAGTTCATACATGGTTGAAGCTGTTTTGATCAGGCCAATGCAATTCTAAGCTGAGGAACAGACTGAAACTGGAAGAACCTGGTGACTTGCCATTAAAACTCACCAATCACCAACCAAATATCAGTGCCCTTGTTGACACTCATCTGATGCATTCTTCACATTAATGATATCATAATTTAAATATTACCTATTTTTATGAAGCCAATATTATTACTATTATATATATATATATATATATATATATATATATATATATATATATATATATATATAAATTATTATTATATATTTTATATATTTAATATTATACGAAGTACCATTAAGGTAATATTTATTGAATTTTCATATAAATGTTTGGGGGTAGATGAATAATATGAAACTTCATCGAGTCGATGAGCTGAAGAATTTGGGGACGCGTGGACTAAGGCATTAAAATCTTTGTAAGTTTTCGCTAATTTCAAGTCATTTATGGTTCTGTGGGTTAAACGTTGCCTCTTCCCTCTAGGTCACTGACTGTGACCTAACTCATTCACTCTTACTCTCCAGGGCTCTATTATGTATATGATTAATGATTTATAGTAGCAGAGGTCGGCGAACGTTTTTGTGTATTACCCCAAAACAAATTTGTGTACAGCGAAATTACCCACTGGACGGACTTAAAAAAATCCACAGAATTCGGAAAACGAAAGGAGCATTCAAATTCTATTTCTGTGAAACCATAATTTAGGAACTCTTCCTGGTGTGTCCTTTTCCTGTTTGATGCTATCTGAAGGGAAAATATGAAAATGATTGAAAAACAGATGGATATGATTTTAGCCTATTATATAACTTAAAATATTGTTACTCATAAAGACCGGGATACAAAAAAGAAATCACAAAGAATAGAATATAAACTTTATAGAAAATTGCCAAATATTTATATTAATATACGAGAACTTTCAAATATCTATAAATGGAATCATAAATTTAATAAAAAAAAATATATATAAATATTGCATTGTACACTTCTAATTATCACAAAACATTACCTTTCCTTGATGGTCGAAAGTCGTAAATATACTAACATAAACATTGCACTTCTTTTGAATGCGAACAGAGACAATTATTGATAGTGAGATAGGACACTAGCTCAAAAGTTATGTGATGGGGATCGTGGCGACAATGAGACGTGTGGTTGTCGTATTGGCTCCCGAGTCAATGCTGACACCCAGTGTTGCCAGCCGCTGCAATCCTTACCCGTTTTACATTAATGCCAACTTAGGAAATGGTCCCTAAAAAATTATTTGTTTGAAAAAATAATTGTTTGTTCAATTTTTATCTATGTTTATTGAGCCATTATTACCTACTATTATGAAAATTACCAAATGGTTATAATCTTAACCATGATTTTTAAAGATATGGACCTGTAAGCCAGCTGAAGTCCTCGGTCAGATGACCAAAACATCCAGCTGTGGGTCATCATAAGACTTAAGATCAGCGTCGGGAAACATTTGTCTTGTTTCCTGACAAACATTACACCTACCTACCTTCATTACCCCCGAAATTTTTATTTTTACCCCATTTGGGGCAATTTACTCTGGTTCGCCGACCTCTGCTTTATATTCAGTCTTTCCAAACTACTGCTTCATCGGAGTCATTCCCTTCTTAATCAGCCTGAGGCTGAAGACATTCTTCCAGAAATTTCTGTGGCTTAATTGTGTGTCTAAATTTCCAATGCACAATTGCGCTTTCGTTTCTCACCTAACGAAGAAGCTTTCCTCGTCCAGCTTATTAATTCCTCCCTGTATCTTCTAATCGCAATCATATCTTCAATATCCCATTTATCAGATTTAGTTTAGTCTCTCCTACTTTATTTCCTTTAGTTCCTGGTCTGGTCTCGTTGCTTTCTACTAAAATTTCTCTATAATTTTGTCAGTGCTGTGTGTGGTGTGGGAGTCATGATGGTGCTGCATAATTAAAGACAGGCTTAACATAATTCATGCAGAGTCATAAATGACTGTTAAAGGTTCCTCAAAGCAAACCTTCAATTCTGCAAGCACTTATTCGATGGATGTGCTCTTCTGTAGAGATGTTCGAGATTATGATCACTCCTAGGTCCTTCTTGTGTTAGGGCTTAAACAGTCTGTTCCTCTTTACCAATAGGAGTTATACAGCACTTGAGAAATGGCAGGTAATTAAGGGAGGATAAATATTTTCTTGGTTCAGAATCCTTCGTCGTCATTAGAAGAAACGTTCATTTACAGCTAAACTGACATGTATTTCAGTCGTTCTGGCATCACTTTCTTTCTCAGATGATAAGTACGGCCTCATATTCTCTCTGATATTGCCGAAAATCAGTATATTGATTTGAAATTTTAGGAAGATACTTTGTAGAGCACCTTTCTAGCACATCTTTGTAGCGTTCATTTGCTGTGTACATATGCAGCGCATTTATTTTCTACACTCGCAGTGTACATCTGAAGTGCGGCTTTGCATGAGAGGTGCGAAGAGTAGCATCACATATAACGAAGTCACCGGTTATGGTCTACCAGGTGGACTTAAAAGGTTGCGGAAGTTCTCGGTTAATTATTGGACGGTAAGATTTGTCGAATAATATGGCATATAGGTTATGTACAAAGGTAACCTTCATTTACGTACATGTTTCACCTCGAAGTCGATTCTTACCAAGTCACATACGCATAGGTAATAACGATAGTCCCTCATAGTTCTTAATCGAAATGGAAGTTTTCATTAGATTGCCTTGGTGTGAAGGTACAAGTCCTCTGATATCAGTCGTTTCCATGTACTCCCACGTACCTGGGTGACTTTATAAAGCTCCAAGTAGAGCTTAACGTTGAGGGAAAAATTTAGGCTCTACACGTGTCTTACCTCGGTCAAATGTGGAAAAGGTGCAGTGTACAGGTCTTGAAATGATTTAAGTCCAGCTCAGCAAGGATTCCCATATTTCTTCTGATAAAGAAAGCAGCAACGTCCTATGAATACATAATGTGAATATTAACTCTCCTCCTGGTCCTACTTGCGACCAACGACAGTATACTCAGTCATTTAAGTCTGTCATCGTAGCTTATATATTCTGTTCGTTGGGCGAAGCCTTACTCAGCAGGTCTTTTTAACCGTCTCCAATTTATGTACACTTTTTTCGGTGTGGACAAGACACTGTTGATGCATATTCCAGTAATCGTGTAGTGTGTGATAGATTGATTGATTGACTGATATCAAATCCCAAGTCATCGGAATGAGTTTTAGCTGATTTGTAAAAATTTGAATTCGTAAAATACGCATGTTTGACGGTGCTGAGACGCGCTCTCACTGGCTTGTATTGGCGGTCGCTGCTTGTGTGTGTGATTCACACACACACACACACACACACACACACACACACTTACACACTTACACACACACACTTACACACACACACTCACTATCACACTTACACTCAGTCACACTTTTTTTACTAGAACTCGCAATGCCATTCACTAGTGACGTTTTAAACTGAAATATTGAAACCTTCGTAGACTTGTCCTGACTCTGATCTCTGTCTATCATTACACAAAGTATGGATTTTTTTTTTCAATAAAAATGATCTCGAATTTTCACCTGTGTCGGATTACTTGTGATTTCCCAGAGTTGACGTAATTAAAAAAATAATCGGATTTGATCAAAGAAAGAAGGAAGGGAAACTCTAATGCCTTGGAACAAGAGTGGCAGGAAGTAAGCATTCCACTTCTTTACGACGAGCTTGTATAGTCTGTACATTAGTCATAGTATTAGAGTAGATTTAAACGCAGAATTACGTTACATTTCTTGTATGGTGCCCCATGGCCTGGGGCACCATACCATGGCCTGGAGCACCATACCATGGCCTGGAGCACCATACCATGGTCTGAGGTAGCACACCATGGCCTGAGACTTCATTCTAGAAATATATCACTTTCAATGTCTTGTAGATTGTTTACATATTCAAGGTTTACTACATATCTGAGCTAGTATTCTTGGACTATTAGAGGGGATCGGTGAGCCTGGGGTTGGGTGAGCCTGGGGTTGGGTGAGCCTGGGGTTGGGTGAGCCTGGGGTTGGGTGAGCCTGGGGTTGGGTGAGCCTGGGGTTGGGTGAGCCTGGGGTTGGGTGAGCCTTGGGTTGGGTGAGCCTGGGGTTGGGTGACCCTGGACTTCGTGAGAGTTGGCTACCCATACTACACTCAATTTTCTGGCCCCACACTTTTATCGTTGAAAGAAAACACTGGTAGATAGAAATGAGGTGCGGTAAATTCAAATGCGGAAGAAAATGAGCAGTGAACACGTAATAAACACTTTTAACAATCCAATTTTTTTTTAGAGTCAAACTGATGACGAGCCAAATTAATAGAACAATTGACTTGTCATGAACTCCAGTTGCCAAAAAATACTTTTTATTGTCACTCAATCATTACATTTCCATAGCTCATAAATGGTGAAATAGGGACAAGAACTAGACATTGCCAGCTGTTGTTCTGCTGTGAGACTCATGATGTAAAAAAAAAAATAATAATAATGGGTTACGGATAGTTGCCTATGCAAGTTTCCAAAGCTTTCACTGTGTGCCGTGTTTTAAAAGTACCTTATTACAATTGTACAGCGTGGTTGTTAGAGCATTAACCTGCCGTTTGCTTGCCAACAGATCTAATCTCCAAAAAATAGACTTTGTGTTAGTAGAAATACATAACTGGTGAGCGAGTTTTGCGTCAGTCGATGTTTACTCTGGTATTGCACCAGACATTCTATTACAAACAATTAATTTACAGGAACGTGTTTAGAAACCGAGTCCGTATTAAGATTAAATTTTCGTGTTGCGAAGCCAATAAACGATACGAGTTAGCGACAATTTACTTCTAAACGGACGAAGTAATCTGCCAAGTAATTTAGCTAGTTCATGATCTCTGTTAAATTAACCTAATATGTTGCTTAACCAGTTTTAAATAAAAATTGGTAGAGCAACAGATGATACATACGATCTTTCTAACATTCTGTTGATTAGTCAGTATAGTTGTGGATGTACCAAGGCAAGTCCACCCGTTCGGTTCTGTTACGATAAGGGCCTGTAGACCACTAATTAGTTTAATGCTTATCGTAACAACAGTATAGGAGGTGCTAGGAAATAGCGAAATACTACTTTATCTGAGTAATACAAGGCGAAATGATATCTTTAAGGTCTTTTGAGGTTTTTATTTAAGAATATACTAAGCTTTTCAGAACACTTAGTAATATAAAATAATATAATAACCTCCTTTCTCTTAGGAGGGGGGTACACACTTTAAATAAGCCTTTACTTTCATTCTTATATAAGCACCACAAGTTACATTTGTCTCTACCGTCTTAATAACACACGTAAAGAGGATATATATATATATATATATATATATATATATATATATATATATATATATATATATATATATATATATATATATATATATATATATAGACACTTCCTCTGAATTAAAACACATCACAATGTCAATAACGAGTTAGTTTATCACTAGACTTAAGCGGAGAATCACTGCGCTGGAGGTCACTCAGTATCACTGCTTACATGTGACTCACAACTCGCTAGTGAACCATTGGTTCCCAAGTCTAATCTATAGACAGAACTTAAGGAAATAAGAGAGCCTTTGAGGGTATGATCAACTTTCCAGAGGTGAGAGCGAACTGAGTTTCGGAGAGCCTCAGAGGGTATGCTCACCATACCAAAGGTGAGAGAACTGTAGAGTCTCGGAGAGCCTCTGAGGGTATGCTCACCATATCAAGGGTGAGAGAGAACTGACCTGAGTAGAACGCCTAGGTTTGACCTCTACTCAGTATAGAAAAGGAGGGGGGGTACAAAGGAGTCGCTCAGTACTTCACACCTTCACTCTTTAAGTCACCTATCTAAACACATACATAACTAATATAACATACATAACTAATATTTAGTCATATAATATTAAGATAAAAGCCTCGTTTTAACATTAAATTATGACAGGGCGTAACAGGTTCCAAGCTCAGATTACACAAATTATTACTTTCTGTTTAGGGTAAAATTCTCATAAGCAAGAACTCGATTGCCATACTGCCTATGTGTGTCCGATGGTAAGGTCAAATGAGGGGAACGTTTGCCTCTTCCTTGGATGAGTTCTTGAGTCGAGGGAAACTGACCCCATTGATGGTTTTCCCATAGCCATGGAAACGCTTGTCAACCCCCCTGGAAAATTTCTACGAGACGCCTATGGTAAGTGTCATGTTAGCGAAATATGTCAGGGAAGAAAAGAAGGAATGTACTTGAAGTGTACTAGAAATGACGAACCTGTTTTAATGCTGGATACTGGGCTTTAAAAAAGTAGAAAAAAAAATGTAACATACTTGAATATTAGAGAAAATAACGTGTAATTTACAGGAGAGATGAAACTGGATAAAAACATGGGCTACAATTACCGCTATTATATTAGTGATGTTACTGTATTAAACTACTGTCACTCGCAAAGTTATGTCTACCAGCTGTTATATTCTTAGCACAAGTTTTGCTATGACTACTACAGTCCTCTTCTACTTCTCCCACTACTACTACTAATATTGTCTCAGGTGTCTCACTGTCAACTGATCTCCCTGGTGCAATTACTGCAAGAACTTTAAATCTGTTGACTTCAGATTGCCTCTTCTGTTTGTATATGACGGTCCGCATGAGTTTAGTGTGGATTTGATTTGGGCTTAATAAGTGATTCAGTAAGGTAGCGAGTGTACCAGGCAACATCTTACGTCTGTCCTTCCTCACTATGCCCTTGAGACGCTAGTGATTGGCTCTTGATCTTGATAATTGGATCTGTGCTCCAGTTCCCTGAATTGAGCCTGAATACCTTCCATCCTCACCATTCGCTGTATAATCCTACGGGTTTAGCGCTCCACCATGATTATGTATAGTCACTGTAGCTTGTTTTAATCACGTTTGCTAACACACAAGACTATCTGGGATGACATTAAACCATGACTGATTAGACGTGCTAAATATGTACGTCCTAAGGACTCTGGCAACTCTTTCCACTAAGACACGGTGAATCTAGTTGAATCGTATAGTTTTAAACTGCTTTTGTTTCTGGGAGAGAGGGAGGGAGAGGGTTGAGGAGGACATCTGGGTTGTGGGGGCAGCACTGCGGTATTAACCCCTCAAGAGGACAACTTACAGCCCTGTAACCTCCGACCTCAGGCTCTTAACCCTTCAGCCAGCTCGGAAAGCTATATTAATGAGGACTCGTGCTGCCGACTCGTAAAGACTGCTGGGTGCTTTCATCAGGCAGACTTTCTCATACTAACTTTCCTGCCTTGAAGGGCGCAGTGACGGTGATGGCGGTGACGGTGAGGGTGAAAATGGTGGAGGTGGTGATGGTGGTGGTGAGTGGGAAAGCGGTTGTGGTTGAGGCAATGGTGATAATGATGGTGGTGGTGAAGGTAGTGTGGTGGTGGTGATGGTGAAGGTAGTGTGGTGGTGGTGGTGGTGAAGGTAGTGTGATGGTGGTGGCTGTAATGGTGATAGCGGTGACAATGGCGGTGTTAGTGACCAGGACAGACAATTTTGCATCTATGACCTCTGAATGATAACCAGTGAAAAAAAAAAAAGGATAAAAGATGACTTTTTTTTTTTTTTTTTTTTTTTTTTAAGAAAAGTTCAATACCTCGATAGAGAGGTTTTGACCCATTCCTGTTTTTTTTTCATGTTTAAAGCTGATATAGATGTAAACAATAGCTACACCTTATTATCCTTTGTAATTAATACCTAAACATGCCCGAAAACTAGGCAGGAACTACAAATAGACAAATCTCCCGACACGTAAAGAAAAATCCCATACTGTTAAAGAGTGAGAACAACCATTACCATACATACTAAGAGATTCATGGTCTCGAGAGACGCATATGATATAATGCAAGGGAATTATCCCATAGTACGAAAGAAGCATATGGAATATTTAATGATGTCAGACAATGTATCGTTCAGGGAGGACATGACGGGCTGAACAAGAGGCAGGAAATTGATGAGCTGGATTACGAGAACTTTGAAAACTCAGTTACTCGTGTGCTCTCATGTTTTTCAATATTTTTCACTGTTCAGAGTGTCTTTCGAGACAGAGATATATCATAGCTTGACAAAAGTGATCAGAGCTTAATGCCTGCATAGAGAAAATAAAATATCTTGACTTCTGGTAGCGCCTTACAACATTTGGACTGTTCTCCCAGGAATGGAGAAGAGATAAGCACACAGGAAGGAATGGTGATCCAGAAATGGAAACAGTCAACATTAGTCATTTAATAGTGGCTTTGCCTGAGGTGCGTAAACATCACAATATAAAATGACTTTCCGAACTGCAACATCGCCAGTCCTTTACATAGAAAAAGAAAACATTTGAAAATAAAGTCCAAAATCAACTTAATACAAAAAAAAAAAAAAAAAAAAAAAAAAAAAAAAAAAAAAAAAAAAACTTGCAGGATTGAGTGATTCGGGAGGAAGAGTATAATAAATTCACTGAAGAGCAAAGGTGACATAGGCACTGTCAGAAAACTCTCTCCATGTCCAGGGGTCACTATTCAACTTTGCACCAAAACAGATACAACATGAATTATCAGAATTTTTTTTTTTTTTTACCTTTTAATTGGACTACTACCTACTACGAGTGCCAGATTAATCAGGTTGTGGTGGTTATACAGGCATGCATGTCACTAGCAGCAACAATCTGGTTGACCAGGCAGGTGGTGGTGGTGATTGTGACGGTAGTGGTGGGAGGGAGGGATGATGTCTGCTACCGTAGTGAGGGTTGAGATGGTGTCACTGGGATTGCTCCTTATAGCTGGGAGAGTGGGATTAATGTGGTAGTGAAGGTGCAGGTTATTTGGGGACGAGAAAAGGAGAAAGGGCGATGGAGTGGGCGATGGAGTGGGCGATGGAGTGGGCGATGGAGTGGGCGATGGAGTGGGCGATGGAGTGGGCGATGGAGTGGGCGATGGAGTGGGCGATGGAGTGGGCGATGGAGTGGGCGATGGAGGGGGCGATGAGAGAGAGAGAGGGGGAGCGCGCGCGAGAGAGGGAGAAAGAGAGAGATAGGAGCGGGCGAGAGAGGGAGAATTTTACTCCAACAACGTCGGCATCCGTAAACACTCAGTTTCCTGCATACAAATGCGGAGTTAGAGCATTGCTGCTGCTGACCTTGACCCCTTCATTCATCACCTCTCCTTCCCCTTTTCTCCTTTCCTTTCGTTCTCCCGTTTTACTCCTTCGTCCTTTTTTTGCCTCCCTCGTTGCGCTACATTCATTGGCAGGCACAAAGTATTTCACCCTCCTTGTTCAAAACATTGCCTCCCTTTCCCCTACTAGAAGGATAAAGGGAACCTCGAAGTTGGTTCATGACTTTTGACCCGGGGCGTTAGCACTACCCTCCCTTTCCCCTACTAGAAGGGTAGAGGGAGCCTCGAAGTTGGTTCATGACTTTTGACCCGGGGCATTAGCACTACCCTCCCTTTCCTCTGATCAAACCTGATAACGATATTATACCGAAACATTGTCTAATCGCCTGGGAATATGATATAGGTTAAGTTCTTCTAAATTTATAATAATGTTGCTCTTCTCAGTCAAGAAACAACTCCATCTAAAAAGCTGCGTGTTCCGCTGCCTAGATCTTCCCGGCTGACACTTTGTATTTTAACAGTTTTCACTCGCAAGCTGTGTCGACTCTGACCTTCTGAAGCCCTAAGCTATATCAAGTTTAAGAGGCTCCTGAAAGTCGAAAATGGAAGCAGGTAATGGCAAAGGATGGGGAAAGGGGCAAGAATATTTGAGACCCATCAAGTCGTAAAGCCTTGAGCTGCTCCTTAGATAAGCGTAACTTCGGCCGCTGTATACAAGTGATAAAATTTCCTATCCCTCATTCTCCACTGACAGTCTGTACTGTCTTGCTGCATTTTCTTCCATAAACAAGAGATACTATCTCCCCTCTCCCTCTATCCCTGACAAGTAACAGTCACTAACAGACTAATTCCGGTTCTACCGACCCTTTCTATCAACAGGATTTACTACCCTTTTTCTTATTGGTAACACCACTAATTCTCAATCTTCCCTGTACAGGCACGGAGTACGTGGTGGGCGTGGCAGAGGGCCGGGCCGAGCTTCCATGTCACATGCACACAGACGAGCCAAATGACCGTGCCATTCTTGCCCTCTGGTATCTTCAAGGGCGTCGGCTTCCTGTATACAGGTAAGTTTAAAACTGTTCCAAATGAGTACAGTTCACAGGCTAGAGCCAGTCCAACTGGCGCTTGTTTATATGCTAGAGCTGCTCTAACTTGGACTAGTCCATAGGCTAGAAGTGAAACTATTTTCCATTGGTTAGAATTGCACAAGTAAGTGGAGGAGGGACTTTAAAGGCTGCTTTAGTTAAGAATTCAGAAAATGGTAAAAATTGGTTTTTGTTCCAGGCTGAAGCCTGGAACAAGGAAAAATTTACATCCTGTTTACTGACTTGTATTTGGTAAAGACTGAAAGGTTACCCAAGCCCCTGGAATGTTTGGTAGAGATTGTTTTTGTATTTGCTCATAGCTAGGAATAAGAGAGCGAGAAGACAGACAGAAAATAAATAGGCTGTTTTAAGGACTATCTAAAGAACTCGAATAGTGGTAAAACTTAGTTATATCAAGGTTGACAGGAATCAGACAAAAGATCACTAAACAAGTTGCATACGAACTTTCCCTTAGACTTGAGATAAATAATGTGATGTGTGTACAATAACAGTAGCCAACCCCTAAGTCATGAAATTGTCCACGACTGAAACGCGCGTTTCTATAGTCTAGTGTTAAGACCGATACCTCCGCATAATTAAATGATTGCTTTAGTACTAGAAACGTCATGAGGAAACCAACTAACACCAACGTTCAGAAGCTAACATTATACTTAGAACTTGTGGAAAAAACCCGGAGAAAGCAAACTCTGAACAGGATATAATTATGGTATAATTATGAGACTTATCCAGATGTGCGTGTGTATGTCTCAGATAAATCCGGTTAAGAGGGTAAGAGGGGGAAAGGAAGCTGGAAGAAATCTAGTGTGCAAGAGGCGGAAAATACAGGAGGGGGAAAATAAGGAAGGATAAAATGGAAATTAAGGAGAAGTTGATTAGGAGAATCAGAAAGAGAATGAGAAGGAAAAGGATGATGGGGTTGAAAAGGAGGACGTGGAAGAGTACAAAGAGGACATTGGAGAGGACGTGGAGGACGATGGGAAGAGAAATGGTGATGATAATTTAAAAACATGGAGATAAATTGCATGAGGATGTGGAATAGATGATATTAATAGTGAGGTATAATGAAACTGGGTTGAAGGCGAAGAGGTGATCAGTGAATGATAATCGAAGAGGTTAGACGATCAAAAGAAAAGATCAAAGTTATAAGAGAAGGCAGAAGGGAGAACAGAAAAAATAGGACACTGAGGCAGCTGAAATCTCCAACCCAGCGAGTGGATTGAAAATCAAAATTTCTTTTATTATCTTATGGATAAGTAAAACTACGATAAAACAATATTAAATATAAACTTATAATAATCAGATGAGGACCATTTAAATAAAAATTACATTGATTAACGGGGTGGGTCAAATACTAAAGGAATTAATAGTCAATAAAAGAGTCAGAGGGGAACATGTGAAGATGGAAAATAGAGGGATGTGTGATTAGTGGAACTGCGCTGCCAACAAGGAACGCTTCTATTTCAGTAACATAAAACTGTAGTCAGTGAGGGACGATCCCCATAATTCTCTGGTTAATGCTCCTTACACTCCTGCTAAGGACTGTTCAAAAAATTGTTGAATAATGCTATAACTTGTAATATCGGTAATATTCACGAAAAACCGGTTAGCCGAACTTTTCTTGGAGGTTTTAAGGGCATTGCTTGTACTCTGAAGGAGGGGTGATGTCAACACACTTCTGGAAAGACGGAGATTGAGTGAATGTTGGTGAATAAGTTTTCTTCTTTGGGTCACTCTGCATTGGCAGGAGACGGCCTTTAAAAATAAGAATAGATATAATTATTAATATTATTAGTTTTTACTCTAAATATGATTGATGAAGATAATGAATTAAAAATACCTTTTATATTTTGATAGTATAATCGGAGTGGGTAAAACACCACTAGATTTTTTTTCATGAGCTTCTAAATTATGATTTTTTTATATTCAATTACTGATTTTATGTCAGTGTATACACGTACGAACTCACATATATTGTTGCATGTTTTATTTGTTTTTCCAATTATTAATAAAATATACGTAATTGTGTTTGCTTTCTTAGATGCGAAAATTCTCTCCAGAGTTGGAATTCCCATTATCAGCGAACTACTTCATACTAGTGTATGAAGAGACGTGAATGAGTCTTGTTAATTACTCTTACAACATAGAGGAGGAACACTGCAGCAGGGCTACTGGTCCATACTAGGCAGGTCCTTCTCCAATCAAAACATACTAACAAAAATATTTTGCCAACTCATTTTAATGCAGCATAAGGAATAAGCTTTACATGATTGTTTCCCATCGTCAAAAGATTATGATTTTCAGCCTTTCAAATTATTGACATGGCCTTTTTCAAAGATAAGGTAGTAAAAATGATGCCATTCATCCGGTTCGAAAATGGATAACCTGGAACACAGTCAACAATTAAGTCTTAATTTCATTGTAGTATGTTTTTTTAGTTAATTTTTCACTTGTTATATTTTCATTGTTAATTGTTTTACGATTTTATTAGTATTAGTGATCGCTAGCCTTTTAACTTTTTGGCGTTAGTGTCCGTTGTACGTCAATCTTTTGTTAGTTGTTCTTTATGAATCTGTTTTCAATATAGCCAGTCATTTGTCGATGTCACGAAGATATTTATTTCAGTGGATCTGGGAATTACCGCCCCCGCGGCCTAGTCTTGGACCAAGCCTCCTAAATTGGAAAGGAAATATATTACACTAAGAACTGAAAGCATGAAGAATGTGAAAAATATGAAGACATAAGATTTCCCAAATATACATGCTCATCAGACAAATAAAATACCAGCAATCTTGCCACAGTGTAGAAGTTGAACAAGCTTCTGTTTATCACACTTTTGATAAGACTAATTAGCACCTTGTGGTTACTGTCCATCAACAGAACGTCTTGCTATCACGCATTGCACAACGGAATGGTCACTGCCAATTAATTACACTGACTCACGAAATCGTAATGACACGATTGCAAACAAACCATACCACGGGTGGGGTTCGAACCCGCGGTTAGTCTAAAAACTCTAGATCGTCGCGTAAGCCACTGGGCCAGCTAGCTTCAATAAGATTTATCCAACTAGCTGGCCCAGGGGCTTACGCGACGGTCTGGCCGTGACGACTCTGACCGCGGGTTCGAACCTCACCCGTGGTATGGTTTAATTACACTGCTGTCGCACCCATATGACAGGACGGTAGTACCTCCCTGGAGGGTTAGTATCTGCCATATGAAAGAAGGAGGGAAGTGCCTTCCTTGATCATCACTGTCCCAACCCACTACTACTTTTTAATATGAAACGCAAGAAAGTTGAACATTTCATTGCATAAAAATGATATGCACATTTTCCTCTAACTCGTAAAAAGCAAGAATGAAATGCGAGAGAGAAACTCGCTTTAAAAATACGTAACTAAAGCCCCGAGTTAGAGAAAAATGAGACGATATAGTGGAGAAGGGAATGTAGCAAGGAGAAGGTCGACCATGGAATAGAACCGAGAATGAGGGATAAAAGAGAGAATAAGACATAGGGGAAAGAAACTGGTGAAGAGTTAAGATGAAATGTGCTTAGAGGACAATAATTGATAAAGAATAAAAGTGAGAGGAGGGAATAAGTTGAAATAAAAGCTTATTTTCTCTCTCCAATTACTGTTACTACTACTAGTACTTTCATTTATACTGCTTCTTCATCTTCTATTCCTTTCTCTTCCTCTTTTTCTTACCTTTCTCTTTCTTCCACCTTCTTCTCTCATTACTAATATATACATATATATTTTTTTCTAATTTTCCTTTTCTTTCACCTTCATTTCCACTTTTTTTTTTCCTGCCGTTTTCCTTTTTCCATGTCGTCCTCCTGTTCTCATTCATTCTAATATTTCTCCTCTTCTTTTTTTCGTTGCAGTTCTTCCTTCCAGTCTGCATTGTTCCCATCATCTCCCTCACTTCCCTCCCTGGCTCCCTCCCTTCTTGCAGTCTCCCTCACTTCTCGTCACTGTCTCCCTCACTTCTCGTCACTGTCTCCCTCACTTCTCTGTCTCTCACTTTTCCCACGTCTCTCTCACTTCTCCCCGTCTCCCTTATTTCTCTTCCCTGTCTCCCTCATTATTACTCCGTCTCTCACTTCTCCCACCCTCAACAAGATTATCATTATTATAGTTTTCATCATATATAGAGAAGCACAAAATCCGTAGGGGTAATACAGCGCTCCTAAGAGAGGTATTCACGTTTGATCCGAGGAAAGGCGATTATGTAAAGTCGCTATCCTCCTTTTTCCCATCGAACCAGAATTTGACTGAAAGATAACTTGATCAACTAAGTTCAACCTAAGTTCCCAGGCTGACTCTTGTGTCAGTCACACGAGGACTTGCGCATCGGAAACTTGGCTCAAGTGACAGACTTTTTCTCCTGGCTGACGTTCTCAGGGGATTGGATAAACTTGCAGTGTTTATACACTGAGAGACTCGTCTCGATGCATACATTCAATGTTATACAGTATGCGGTGTATATACAATGAGAGATAACCCATGTGATACACATATACATAAAAAACGCAAAACTAGTGGTGGATTATACCTACGATATACAAACCGCATTTAGTATATACAGTGAGGGATTTGTCGTGGTGTATATACACCGAGATAAAATGTATTTGTCCATATATACATACTCTGTGTATGCTCAGAATGCAGTTTTATCTCCAGAAATATATATATGCACGACACTCGGTGTACTTTCAAAGATATAAATCTCGGTGAATAAACATACAGAAACCGACATCTGAGTTCATATTTAACACACACATATACATTTCATTATATGTACACGGAAAGATGTGCATATGCTGAAATGTGTGTGTTTATTTCTCTATGCATATAAAGGGAGAAATAAACAAGTTTCTGTAGTTACACCGAAAAATGTTCAACATTAATCTCATGCCAAAGGTGACTCGAACCTTGGAAACAAGTGTGGGACGGGCAGTAGAGTGCTGTGTACCTTGTTGCAATTCGTAGGTTCGAGTCTCCTTCGGCCTTTGACTAGTGTTTGTGAATATTTGGCCTGTTCTACGAAGATAGTACATTGTGTGTGTGTATAAAAAAAAAAAAAAAAAATATATATATATATATATATATGTCGTGCCGATTAGGTAAAACTTGCGATTTTGGCTTAAATAGCAACGCTCACCTTGCCATATAAGACAAGTGAAAATTTGTGTATGCAATAATTTCGCCAAAATCGTTCTGAACATAACGAAAAAAATATATTTCATTGTGTTTGTTTATTATTAAATTATTGTTAACGTATCTAAAATATATTTAGTTGAGTTAGGCTAAATTAAATTGCGCTTGTTGTAATAAGGTTAGGTAGGTTTTCAAAGTTTCTCTTTGTACAAAATTATAAATTCTTACATTAACATAAATGAAAAAATATATCTTTAAACGTATAAGAAAATTTTTGAAAGGACTTAATTTTAGATGAGTTCTTGCTAATTGACCAGTTTTACCTAATCGGCACGACATATATATATATATATATATATATATATATATATATATATATATATATATATATATATATATATATATATATATAAATATATATATATAATATAATAAAATATATATATATATATAATATATATATAATATATATATATATATATATATATATATATATATATATATATATATATATATATATATATATATATATATATATATAGCAAGACAACCACTATGAAAAAATAGAGGAATTCCAAGCGCTTTCGTGACTACTCACATTATCAAGGAACTATATAGTTCCTTGATAATGTGAGATCAGCGCAATTCTCTATTTTCATAGTGGTGTCTTCATATTCTGATATCACCTGATTACTGTGATCTTTTTGCATATATATATATATATATATATAGTGTGTCGTGCCGAATAGGTAAAACTTGCGATTTTTTTTTTTCTTAAATACCAACGCTTTTCTTGTTGAATAAAGCAAGAGAAAATTTGCGTTTGCAATAATTTTGCAAAAATCATAATGAACCTAACGAAAAAATTAATTTCGTTGTGTTTGTTTATTATTAAATTATTGTAAACTTATCTAAAATATATTTAGTTGGATTAGACTGAATTAAATTGCGCTTGTTATAATAAGGTTAGGAAAGTTTTCTAAGGTTATTTTGGTACAAAATTTTTAATTTTTACATTACCATAAATGAAAAAATATATCTTAAAAGTATAAGAGGAAATTTTAGAAAAGCCTAAATTTTATACGAGTTCTTGCTAATTGACCAGTTTTACCTATTCGGCACTTATATATATATATATATATATATATATATATATATATATATATATATATATATATATATATATATAATATATAAATATATAATATATAAATATATAAATATATATATATATAATATATATATATTTAATATTTATTTATCTCGTATACACTAAAAGATACACTTCATTTGGCGTTTATACATACAAGCATACGTTTTGGCATATTTAGACTGAAAATACGTACGACACGGTGTATATACACAGTGATACAAAGCCTTCGGTGTACATACTCCGAAAGATACACACCCTGTCTATATATACAACATTATTAATGTTCAAACACCGATTAACACAAATCAAATCTGTGTATACTGACAAAAAGATGCCTCTTGGTGTATAATCACTAGAAAATACATATCAGTACATTTGGACTTAATTACAATCTTCTCGTTATATACAATAAATATAATTCTCTGAGTATATACACTAATAAATACAAGTCTGTATATATATCCATCTCTGGATAAGCCAAACGATCATCCTGGGTGATGTTACTTACTGAAGCTCTCCCTTCTGATTCCTATGGGTATTGGTGCCGTCTTTCTTTTAAAGAGGTTTTCATTGCAAGATCTGGGGCTGCCCTATGAGATTGTCATTATATTAACTGTATAATATAAAACCAACAAGCTGATGAACAAGACTCGTGTGCATCAATTGGGTATCTTTATAGCCGAAACATTTCGTCTGGGCAGCAGGCTTCTTCAGTCAAATACAGAGGGCGGTTTTCAATTTGGGGACAGTTGAAGAAGTGGAGGGGGTGAATATAAAGTTAAATACTGAATGGTATAAATATACTGGAATTGTATAACTATACTGTTGTAAATATACTGTTACAAATATATTGGTACAAATACACCGAATGGTGTAAATATTTATACATGTAAAAATATACAGAATGGTGTAAATATACTGGTGTAAATTCATTGAATGGTATAAATATATCTAGCTCATTTCCCGAGTCTTGAGTATATCTAGTGCATACACCGAGTTGTGGGTATAAATCTACCAAATACATTGAGGGGAATATTCTAAGATATACACATAGTGCTTTGTATCAGTCTAGTGTATGCACAGGGTAGTGCATTTTCCTAGTAAATACACCGAGTGGTGTGTGTGTGTATATCTAATGTTTACACTTGAGTGATGCCTTCTACTATATGCACCAATTAGAGTATATACTAGTCAATACACCGAGTGGTGTGTGTGTGTAGTAAATACCCTAACTGGTGGTTATCTTCATATATACCGTGAGTGATGAATATATCTAATATGAACAACAAGTGGTGTGCATCTCTAGTATATACACAAGTGTTAGCTCTGTTTACATACTAGGCATGATGTACATCTCTGAAGTATATACTCCGAATCTTCTATGTTTGTATACTATATGATGTGTAACTGTAACATTATACACCGGGTGGTGTATACCTCTCTCCCTTATATATACACAGGATGTATGTATACATCTCAAGTATACATTGTTTATACTCCTACGTATATTCCAAAAAATATTTTTAATGTTATATTGTACATTTGTTTTACGTTTTAACACTTTTGAAAAAAGGATTGAATTTCGAAAAATTGACGCGGTGTCAAAAAAAAAAAAATGGTGTATTGTGGGTAATGATGTCAGTTGCGATGTTCTCCTGTTAATTCGCTTTGCGGAATTAGGTTAAAAGTGATGTCATATGAACCCTTTTTTTTGAAAATTCTAACCAGACCATTGTAATCAGACACTGCCCATCATGCTATTCGAATCAGACCACGGTAATCAAACAATTCCCATCAGATCAGTCGAATGAGGCCATTCCAATCAGACAATTCATGCCTGATGATTTTTCACACCCAATCAGGTGAGGCTCATCAGAGAGAATTGCCCTTAACCGGTCTGTTAGTAGGCATAAATTAGGCCTAACATTGTAACCAACGAAACTATGTTTTTAACATAGAAATATATAAATAATTATTCTAGATAGCCTTATAACTAACTCAGAAACCCAGCTAATTAACTAATTAACTTGTAACTCAGTCAACCAACGAACCTCCTGACCAAAGAACTAACTAGTCAAATAACTAATATACCAGTTAGCCAAAATCCCAACGTTTAAACAACAAATGAATCAGACAACCAATATATCAGTTAGTAAACTAAACAACCAACACATCTACCAAAAAAAAAAAAAAAAAAAAAAAGCATATGTGCAACAATTGATGACACGTTTCGCCTACAATGTAGGCTTCTTCAGTCAGATACAGAGGCAGCAAGTGTAGTAGTGAAATATGATGTAATCAGTCCATCAACCTAGGAGAAAATATATTTGAGGTTGAAGGACTGATTACATCATCTTTATTTCACTACCACACTGCTGCCTCTGTATTTGACTGAAGAAGCCTACTGTGTAGGCGAAACATTTCATCAATAGATACCCAACTATTGCACACGTCTTAATCTTCAACTTGTCGGCATTTTATACCACCCGCCTACAAAAGCAAACAATCAACAAACTAAAAACAGCAACTTGCTAGCCAACAAACAAGCCAATTTTCCAGCTAACAAACTAAGTCAATCAATAAAATCAACTATTCAACTAAGAAGGAAACCAACCATCCAACAAACAAACCAATCATCAAACAAACTGAGCATCCAATCAACAAACTAATCAGCCTACCAACACACTAGCCTACCAAGAAACCAACGAGCCTACCAAGAGGCCAACGAGCCTACCAAGAGGCCAACGAGCCTACCAAGAGGCCAACGAGCCTACCAAGAAGCCAACGAGCCTACCAAGAAGCCAACGAGCCTACCAAGAAGCCAACGAGCCTACCAAGAAGCCAACGAGCCTACCAAGAAGCCAACGAGCCTACCAAGAAGCCAACGAGCTTACCAAGAAGCCAACGAGCCTGCCAAGAAGCCAACGAGCCTACCAAGAAGCCAACGAGCCTACCAAGAAGCCAACGAGCCTACCAAGAAGCCAACGAGCCTACCAAGAAGCCAACGAGCCTACCAAGAAGCCAACGAGCCTACCAAGAAGCCAACGAGCCTACCAAGAAGCCAACGAGCCTACCAAGAAGCCAACGAGCCTACCAAGAAGCCAACGAGCCTACCAAGAAGCCAACGAGCCTACCAAGAAGCCAACGAGCCTACCAACTAGCTAGGCAGCCTACCTGCAAACCAATCATCCTACCGTCAAACCAACCAGCCAACCAGTGTACTACCAAACGAACCAGCCCAACAAGTCAACCAAGCTGCCAAAAAGCCAACCAGTCTAGCAATAAACTAATCAGCCTAGCAATAAACTAATCAGCCTAGCAATAAACCACCAAGTCTACCAACTAAATGTAACAGAATTTAAAGGAGATATTTCGTCTTTATATACATTTGTTAAAGCCTGATTTAGATTACGCAGCCAAAATGTAGCCTCCTTATTATTAATTAAAAAGCAAAATATCTAATAGTAACAAATTAACTGACTAAAACACACATTCTCTAATTTAATTTTACATAAAATTAAAAAAAAAAAAACTTATTAAATATATTGCAATTCTAACAAATTACCAAATAAAAATTTAAGTTCTTAAATAAACCAAAATAACTAAGACTCACCAACAAACTAGCAAACAAAAGAGCAATGAAATTTGTTGAACACACTTCCCAATAAACCTATTAAAAATAACTAGGGCGATAGCTAGCAGCTGCTAACTAATAAATTAACTAACAAATAAGCAAGCTAACAATGTACGTAACATAATAATTGAGAAGTTAAACATCTAGCCAAATAACTGAAAATAGTAACTATCAAACTAACCTCAAGTTCCATGTACCTTTCTGAGCGTCGACCCTCACCACCAACTTCATTAAAAAAAATTACGAAAGATAACGGAATAAAAAGTATGTTCCTCGCTCATAGGACTTTTTGCATTAGAAACTTAGAGGGAATTGAACATGAGCGAGGGGGAAGACAGAGAGCGAGAGACAGAGAGCGAGAGAAATTACTCTCACACCAGACGTAACTATCTACATATCCTCCAACTTTTCTCATATTCCTCTTTATTCCTGATTATTTATGATTACTTTCCACTTCCTGACCAAAGGCCTTCTTAGTACTAGAGGTAGTACGTGTCTAATAAATAAACATAAATAATTAAATACACGCACTCGTACACTTTTTTTTTTTTAGAAGGCTAGCCGTCTCCCACCCAGGCAGGGTGAACCGAAAAAAAAGAAACACTTTCACCATCATTTACACTATCACTGTCTTGCAGGAGGCGCGCAGATACGACAGTTTAGATGTCACTCTAAAGAGCAAATATCCCAAACCCCTCCTTTAGGGTGCAGGCACTGTACATCCCACCTCCAACAGCTCGTCAAGTCCCAAAAACCACTGATCTACACTCCCATCTAACGCACACTCACATGTCTGCTGTATGTATGTATGTATGTATGGTATGTATGTATGGTATGTATGTATGTATGGTATGTATGGTATGTATGTATGGTATGTATGGTATGTATGGTATGTATGGTATGTATGGTATGTATGGTATGTATGTATGGTATGTATGTATGGTATGTATGTATGTATGGTATGTATGGATGTATGTATTTGTGTGTATGTGTGTGTGTAATTTAGACATGCATTGGCAACGCCAACCTATCACGCAATCTCTTGCGAGACCATCCCCTCTTTTTCTCTCTTCCACTTTTCAATCCACCTTATATACTACCTACATACCCTCCCCCCTCTACCTTCCCTCCTCACAAATTTTATGTTCAAGCAAAATATACTCTACTATTTATCCCAATACTTACATAAATTTCGATGTTATTTTTTATGCATAAATTATTTAACTAGTGTTGATATTCCTGGCAATGAGTTCAACAAGCCTTTGCAAGTCTGTAGAAATATCTATTAAAATAACTTATCAAAAAAATACCCATTACTATGACCTCACAAAAATATGAAAGTAATGCAAAGGGATACTAATCACCTCATGTGTAACTGCTCATGTACAATATAAGCTCTGTTTTCTTGCCCAAATTACCTCAACTCGCCAACTAAGCTAGGTGCTATAATATAAAATATTATATACCTGTCTCATTATCATTTAGACATAACTAGTACGGTATCTATCCAAATTTAATATCTCCCTTTAATTGTTTCTCAGCCTATGGATTTCAAACTGTATTTGCACTTATCCTCGCTGTGCTTAGTAGATGATGCATATGGGACATAACACACTGAGAATATTTTGAATGGAAATAGGATTTATTAGGTTATATTCATCCAAGATCATCGTTAATTTGTTTTTTAACTAAAATTTTGACTGTTACCGATACTTTTGCTATATTCTCTATTTTCAAAATTATAATAACTATCTTCATTATATAAAAAGGATGTTTAGTGATCAATGAATGTTAAATAACGCACGGAGGTTAAATATTAAATATCTTCGACAATTTGAGATGATAATTTCATTTCTCATTACTTGGCCTGTTGTGTTAGTTATTGGTTTTCAAGGGCACTTGTCGACTGTGTGTGTGTGTGTGTGTGTGTGTGTGTGTGAGTAAGAGTAACTCTCACAGTTGTGAGGTAGAGTGCTAATGTTGATATCTTTAAACACGTGTAATAAAGTATCGGTTTTTAACCGATAACGATACCATTATCATGAGTGATACCAACCGATACCGATAATATGGCACATCGCTACTTTCAACAAATTCACCACGCAATATTCTTTGGCAAGATCATTATTATTAAATTAGGAATATCTTATGTTGTAGTGTGTTTACAGTGTTCATTGGCTTAATGCTTTTGGAGAATATTTTTCAATGTTGTTCTTTCTTTAATTTCTTCAGTTCATGTTTTTCCTTTATGTTAGCCTTCATAATGACGGAACGGGTGGGATTTGAACCCATGGCAAGTGTGTTCTAAATCTCACAGGCCATTGCGTTAACGACTCGGCCAGCTGGCTCTAATAAGATTCATTCAAATAGATATATTTCTATACACAAGAGGGAGGTTATCGTGGGCCACAACTGTGATCACAAATATAGGTTTTTATAGACTATTTCCACATCAGCCTGACTGTGGGGAATTCCAGCCGATAATTTCTTTACATAAGTCTTAGGACATTGCAACCCAGATTTCACTACATCCTTTCCCTTGTGATGGTTGAGGGATATCTTTGTCTTCTATGACTCTCCTCAGCACTAGATAAAATAGCTTAATTTTGCAGAAAAGTGATGACATCTCGTCTAAGGCAAATATGTGAACGATCAATAACAGATCCCCAATTCACAAGCTGAAAATCGTCTTCGTAATGCTCATTTTTTTTTAACTTGCTAATGATCTGATCTGTTGATAATACTTTTTTTAATTTCTTGATAATAGCAAGATTTACTGTAAATTTCTTCCATTTTTTTAGATCTTAGATATACAATTAAGATGGGATTTAGATTACTCCCTTAATAGAACTTTGCAATTTGGGTAGTTTAAATTAGGTAACATAAGTATGAGAACTTTATGGATTTCAATCAATAAGTAATTCTTACTTTAAACATAGTGGATTCACTTGCCTAAAAAATTAAGCTTGAATCACATTCTTCATATGACCCCTTTAAAAAGTTCTTTCCTTTAGCCTTTTCACCTGCTAAATCTTAGTATATGAGAAATGTTTGCTGTTAAGTGGTCGCAACCAATTCTGAGGGATGAAGTCTCTCTTGAGTAGTCCGAACATGAAACCTACAGTTAAATTTGTATGTTTTCTGATTCAGCACCAACAGTTTGGTTTCACCGGGATTTGTAAATGGTAACTGAGGTGTTATTAAACTTGAGTTATTGCGTGTGGATATAATTCAAGAAAGTAATATGAATTTCTTAATGTGTTTTGATGTATCTGAATGTTGAGTAATATAGGTCTGAACCAACTGTTGCAGTACTGGTTCATAACTTAAAGTGTTGTAAGTGGTGAGATATTTGTAGAGATATTTGTATATTTGTACAATCGACACCTCCGTTTCATTTGAAAAATCATCTTATGTTTAGATTCTGAGCCTTTGTAAAGACGCGTGAAACACTCTTTAAGAGTTGTCATTTTTCAAATTACTTTTCAATCATTGAGAGTGGATGGGGCATATTTCTTCAGCAATATAGTTTGCCGTTAATAAGTACACATCTGCACATAACATGTATACATATGTATATTTATTGCATATCTGTATTAAACTAGACCTACCAAAACTACAGAATAAAATAGTGGGGTTTAGGTCTAATATCTTTTTCCTGGGAACCTCTTTGAACTCGTTTAACGCGCATACTCCTATTAATTTTTAGCATTCCTTAACATCTTTCATAGTTATGAGAGAATTCATGTTATTAGGAGCAACATTTAGGTATTTAATCCCCAGGTAGATGCACCCACAGAGTTTGTGTGCATATCTTTAGTTATAGTTTGATGGTCACCCAGTGCAAAAGTTGATAAGGAAGGTTTGTTATATTTGTACGAAGCTGTAAGATTAACCATTAAATATCTGTATGAAGAACGACTATTGCTCTTTAATATGTCCTCAAATAATGCCGCATTATCTTCTCCAGATATTTGCCGACGAAATAGCTCTATTTGTCTTTAAATACCTCGTCGTAAAATTGGTA
>WNWK01002638.1:115000-165000 GCA_009830355.1 Cherax destructor | reverse complement strand
AACAACTCCTCAAAATATTCTCTCCATCTTCCCGATACCTCTAACTCTCCATTTAATAACTCTCCTCTCTATTTTTAACTGTCAAATCCATTTGTTCTCTAGGCTTCCTCAACTTATTAATCTCATTCCAAAACTTTTTCTTATTTTCAACAAAATTTGCTGATAACATCTCACCCACTCACTCATCTGCTCTCTTTTTGCATTGCTTCACCACTCTTTTAACCTCTTCTTTTTCTCTCCATATACTCTTCCCTCCTTGCATCACATCTACTTTGTAAAAACCTCTCATATGCTAACTTTTTCTCCCTTACTACTCTCTTTACATCATCATTCCACCAATCGCTCCTCTTCCCTCCCGCACCCACTCGCCTGTAACCACAAACTTCTGCTGAACACTCTAACACTACATTTTTAAATCTATCCCATACATTTTCAACCCCGTTGCCTACACTCTCACTAGCCCATCTATCCTCCAATAGTTGTTTATATCTTACCCTAACTGCCTCCTCTTTTAGTTTATAAACCTTCACCTCTCTCTTACTTACTGATTCTATTTTCCTTGTATCCCATCTACCTTTTACTCCCACTGTAGCTATAACTAAAAAGTGATCTGATATATCTGTGGTCCCTCTATAAACATGTACATCCTGAAGTCTACTCATCAGTCTTTTATCTACCAATACATAGTCCAACAAACTACTATCATTACGCCCTACATCATATCTTGTATACTTATTTATCCTCTTTTTCTTAAAATATGTATTACCTATAACTAAACCCCTTTCTATACAAAGTTCAATCAAAGGGCTCCCATTATCATTTACACCTGAAAGATTGGATATCAGATTGGAGGGAGAGATTATGGAGGAGGTGAATGTATTCAGATATTTAGGAGTGGACGTATCATCAGATGGGTCTATAAAGGACCACCACTAAGGCAGGGTGGTCCGAAAAAAAAAATCATCATTCACTCCATCACTGTCTTGCCAGAGGGGTGCTTACACTACAGTTATAAAACTACAACATTAACACCCATCCTTCAGAGTGCAGACACTGAACTTCCCATCTCCAGGACTCAAGTCCGGCCTACCGGTTTCCCTGAATCCCTTCATAAATGCTTCCACTCCAACAGCACGTCAAGTATTAAAAACCATTTGTCTCCATTCACTCCTATCAAATATGCTCACGCATGCTTGCTGGAAGTCCAAGCCCCTCCCTCCAACCTTTCCTAGGCCGACCCCTCCCCCGCCTTCCCTCCACTACAGATTTATACACTCTCGAAGTCATTCTACTTCGTTCTTCCTCTCTACATGTCCAAACCACCTTAACAACCCCTCCTCACCCCTCTGGATAATAGTCTTGGTAATCCCGCACCTCCTCCTAATTTTAACACTACGAATTCGCTGCATTATATTCACACCACACATTGATCTCAGACATGACATCTCCATTGCCTCCAGCCTTCTCCTTGTTGCAACATTCACTACCCATGCTTCACACCCATATAAGAGTGTTGGTATAACTATACTCTCATACCTCTCCCTCTTTGCTTCCACGGACAAAGTTCTTTGTCTCCACAGACTCCGAAGTGCACCACTTACACCTTCACCCTCATCAATTCTATGATTCACCTCATCCTTTATAGACCCATCTGATGATACGTCCACTCCTAAATATCTGAATACATTCACCTCCTCAATAATCTCTCCCTCCAATATGATATCCAATCTTTCATCACCTAATCTTTTTGTTATCCTCATCACCTTACTCTTTCCTATATTCACTTTCAATTTCCTTCTTTTCCATACCCTACCAAACTCGTCCACCAACCTCTGCAACTTCTCTTCAGAATCTCCCAAAAGCACAGTGTCATCAGCAAAAAGCAGCTGTGACAACTCCCACTTTGTGTTAGATTATTTATCGTTTAACCCCTCACCTCTTGCCAAGACCCTCGCATTCACTTCTCTTACAACCCCATCTATAAATATATTGAACAACCATGGTGACATCACACATCCTTGTCTAAAACCTACTTTTACTGGGAAATAATCTCCCTCTCTCCTACATACTCTAACCTGAGCCTCACTATCCTCGTATAATCTCTTCACTGCTTTCAGTAACCTACCTCCTATTCCATACACTTGCAACATCTGCCATATTGCCCCCCCTATCCACCCTGTCATACGCCTTTTCAAAATCCATAAATGCCACAAACACCTCTTTACCCTTATATAAATACTGTTCAGCTATATGTTTCACTGTAAACACTTGGTCCACACACCCCTACCTTTCCTAAACCCCTTGTTCATCTGCTATCCTACTCTGTCTTGCTCTTTATTCTTTCAATAATAACTCTACCATACACTTTACCAAGTATACTCAACAGACTTATTCCCTATTATATATATATATATATATATATATATATATATATATATATATATATATATATATATATATATATATATATATATATATATATATATACCCACACACATCCAATCAAATGAAATATTTCTCAGTGTATATAAGCTGAGAATCTATTCTAATCTCATTTTAAAGCACTAGTGGTGTGCAGGTGACATGCAGCCTTAATAACCTTCGTGTAGTAAACAGGTTTTAAACACAATAAACCAACCACCCATCATTCTCATGTTCTTTGTAGTCAGTAATCACGTAATATTCGTGTCACTTCCAACTGTGCACAATGACTTGAAATTTGTGGTATATAAAGAAACTATTGATTTATGACCATTTATCTTCCTACCCTTACCTGCTTTTATTTATGTTTCTTCTGTAATTTGATGCAGTTTGTAAAATCTCTGTGGTTTTGTATCGGTTTAAATTTCTTTAAAAATGTTTTTTTTCTAAATAAGCTTAATCAAAGCTTTGTCAACTATTTAATATATATATATATATATATATATATATATATATATATATATATATATATATATATATATATATTACTCGAATGGTTCGCATAACGACATCGATGAAATAAAGTCAGCTGACTAAATAAAATCGCTGGCCCACAGAGGCTCCAACTTTCTGTTATATACTTTTGTGTCTCTTAATAAAAAAGCTTTCAAATGAGCAGAGGTAGGTAACAGCTCTTAGCTTGTAGGAGGGAGCTCTAAAGCTAATCCTGAAAAAACTCTTGAGTAAAAAATGAAAGGGAGACAGAGGTAGAGAGAGAGAGGGATGCTAATGGATATTTAAGGACAGAAGAAGCGAGAGACGAGGAAAGAATTAATAAACCCCGGAGACAATGACAGAGAAGACAAGTAGGAAAAAAACAAGAGCTTCTCTATCTTGTGCGGAAACGAGATGATGAAGACAGGATGATTTATAGTTGATTTACCTCTGCTTGAAACTAAAATATTGTCTTAAAATGCCCGTGTTCAGAGAGAGAACGATATGTCCCGTGGTAGGTTATCCGTAAATCTATACAGCAAGTGCGGAGAGAGGGGGGGATAAAAATCATAAATTTTATTAACCTCATTTTTTCAAATTTATTCTAATCTATCTTAGCCTAACCATGGATAATAATAGTTTAATGGGGGGGGGGGTCATAGACAGGGCAGAAATAAAGTATCAGTTATGAGAGCAAAAATGCTTGTCCTTGTGGGATACATGCTGCGATATATTTGCCTCTCTTGGTTAACTATTTTGAGATATTGGAGTCAGTATGTGTGTGAGCTATGCAAGAGTGTGGTGCGAAGAAGAAACATTCTTACCATCACTCTCTTTATTTCTGTCTTGCCAGAAGCTTGGCTGCATTATAGCTCAACTGTCCCTCCAAATTGCTATATTACCACGCCTTCTTCAGAGCGCAGGCACTGTACCGTCCACCTCCAGGATTCAAGTCTGGTTAACCGGTTTTCTTAAATATCTTCATGTTATTTTCTTCACACTCCAACAGCACGTCAAATCATAAAAACCACTTGCCTCCACTCATTCATATCTAACATGCTCGCACACACCGCCTGCTTCTAACTCTTCCTAGGACGATCCCTATCTCTCCTTCCCTGCACTAGAGATCTATACACCCTGCAAGTCATCGTGTTGTGCATACATTATATTACCACAAAGAAAAACATGATTACAGTATACAATAATTAAGCCTCTGTAAGTTTTAATCTAAACGAGGCATGTACACTATGTACGTTACAGCCTGGAAAAAAATTCCCCACCATAATTAATTTAATAAAAGCCTTGTCTGGTAACCAAAGGGTTTATAAATCATTTTTATTTATCAAGTTTTATCGTTCCTCATGGAACAGTTCCGTGTATAAGCAGTGTTGTGGCACAGCGATGGTGTCACTCGTCATGGAACATTTGAAAGCAGAGATAAATGTTTTCTAGTACTTCAGTCTTCACATGGGTTCCTGACGTCCTGGTTTTAGCCAGTAGATTAACGTTCTCCATCCTACTGAAGTTCGACGACATCAAAACCATAATTAAATTTACACTGAAGGAAGAACTGTACTGGGAACTAACTCTTTTAGATGTAATTGTCGGTAGATCAATTTGGGTGGCTGTGTCTAGATTTTTTCTTGGGACCTTCAGGATTTGTACCTCAGGACATCTAGCAGACTAATGACATCCTAGTTTTCATTAAACTCTATTTTTCTCTCTCTATTTCATTTATGACTGTAAACGATGTGCACGTTTTCTGATCGCTCCATAGTTAACAAAAGATCGGAGTTGTAATGTAAATATATTAGATAAATTAGACACATCTGCAATACTTTGATATCTTTGAGATAACCAAGTGTTGCACATGTGTCTTAATTTATCAACAGAGTTATTATACACCCAAATTCTAATATAACCAACAACGTCTTAAAGATTTCCAAAGCTGGATATCTGAGAGTTGCCTCTACCTCTAGTACCATCATCAGGTTTAACCAGAATGAATCCCAGCAAACCTCCGACCCCAAAGCAGGAGTCGGTGCATGTGGAGGTTGCAGTTACTGCTGTTTGAGGAAAAACAGCATAAATATGCATCATTCATTGATAACAAGTCTTACGCCTTATGGACTTCATATGTAACAGAATCAGTCGTAATTTATTTTATCAATATAGTCCTTCAAACCACACAGCTTTAACTTTAACATATCAAAAGTTTCGGCCGAGTTAGTATTACTGAATAAGGTGGTCAGATGAAATGACGTAACATACTACATCTGAGCTGCTGATTAAAAAGAGCTGCACGCACGCACGCACGCACGCACACTGTACACCGTGTACGTCAGGCCCATACTGGAGTATGCAGCACCAGTTTGGAACCCACACCTGGTCAAGCACGTCAAGAAATTAGAGAAAGTGCAAAGATTTGCAACAAGGCTAGTTCCAGAGCTAAGGGGAATGTCCTACGAAGAAAGGTTAAGGGAAATCGGCCTGACGACACAGGAGGACAGGAGGGTTAGGAAAGACATGATAACGACATACAAAATACTGCGATGAATAGATAAGGTGGACAGAGACAGGATGCTCCAGAGAGGGGACACAGAAACAAGGGGTCACAATTGGAAGTTGAAGACTCAGATGAGTCGAAGGGATGTTAGGAAGTATTTCTTCAGTCACAGAATTATCAGGAAGTGGAATAGTCTGGCAAGTGAGGTAGTGGAGGCAGAAACCATACACAGCTTTAAGACGAGGTATAATAAAGCTCCATGGAGCAGGGAGAGAGAGGACCTAGTAGCGATCAGTGAAGAGGCGGGGGCCAAGAGCTGAGTCTCGATCCCTGTAACCACAAATAGGAGAGTACAAATAGGTGAGTGTACACACACACACACACAGTAGCGGCCAGTGAAGAGGCGGGGCCAGGAGCTTGACTCGACCCCTGCAACCACAACTAGGTGAGTACAACTAGGTGAGTACACACACACACACACACAAACACACACAACCTGCTACTGACATTTCAATTCTAGTTCACGTATTGCATCTCCCTTGTGGAAATCCTCTGTAAACCTTTCCATGTACACACGTATGTCTGTGTATACACGTTTTTACTTCTTTTTACAAACTTATTGTTTCCACGTAAGAAAACGCATTCGCTGTCACTTGCACTGTAGTGTCTTCCCATAAGAGCAAATATCATATTATCTAGCGATGACTTTCTGAAAAATGTACATTTCTGTTAGATTCACAAAGTGCACACCGTGTTCGTCCCTTCTCCAAAATATTAGTTCTTCTAATCGTTTTTTTTTTGTAGCGCTGTATGACCCCTGTGGTTTAGCGCTTCTATTTGATTATAATAATAATAATCGGTTTTTTTTTTTTTTTTTTTGCGATTACCCTCAAACATGTTGCGCACCAAAAGCACGCTGAGTCACAATTATTATTTGCGTTAATCACTCAAACTGAGTCACGTATGTGCACACAAACGTGAAGCAGAACAAGAATTTATTGGGACAACATTTCGCTCCGGAGTGACCTTTAACATAGTGCTCCAATTAGACCAAAACTTAGTCTCAGTAGTGGCCTGTTATGTGTGTCTTCCGCCTCATCCCTGTCGTCAGTACTTCCTACAACTAAAGTCACATATGCATGTTAGATGCCTCTCAGTACCAGCTTCGTACCAACATTCATATACCTCCAAGTGTCCTTTTTGTCCTTCCCAATCAACCTAGAATTTGTTTATGTAGCTGAACTTGACAGTTAGGTGTTCTTATCGTACCTCCCCTTATTTCCAAGCCAAATCATTCATTTCCCACCAGGAAGCAGCCCACAAAAGTCAGTTATCACATGGGTATTTGTTTACTACTAAACGAATAGGAACACCTGGTTTGAAGTAATGAGACAGGTGAAGACCAAGTTTTTAATGTAACGTTTCAAGCTGTGTAGAGCTTATCGAGTCATGACGTTAAAGATCCTCACAGAGCATACAGTTGTCCCAACACTGGACCCAACGGGGAACCAGAAACGCCGAGGGCTAAGTTGGTCGAGGTGGTAATGGAGAACTTCATGCACAGATATCTCAGGGACCTAACCAGAGAGAGAGGGGGTAGGGGAAAAGCCCGCAGGGCTAGACCTTGTTTGCACCCTGAGGAATTCTGACATAGGGGATATTGAATATGAGAGCCGCCTCAGTGCTAGCAATCACACGGGGCTGAGGTTCGAATTTCTTGTTACTCAACTTGTCTTGGGCTTCATAAATGTTAGCAGTATGCTGTGTCATCCTCATTCTTCATTGTGTGCATAATACACAAATAACCCGCACATAGAAGAGAGAAAAGATTATGACGACGCTTCGGTCCGTTTTGGACCATTTACAAGTCACGGTATTGTCCCTTTTTGTTCATTATCTGCATAACATGCATAACACACATGGATCAACGCACTTCCACTGCCACTTTCTCCTCACTAAAACATTCAAAACCACGCTTAACATTCATTTAAACAACCTGAGACACAAAACTCAAATACATTGTTTATTTTGCCTCTATTGACCAACATTCTTCTCTTTTGCCGGCTATTGCTTTAAAAGTTTTTTTTTTTTTTAACAAACTTTTCTAGTTTCCTCTACTAACTTTTAAAATTTATTTTCTGCATTTCCCAGTATCAGTGTTTTCTGTAAATATCAAATTTCACGGTCTTTTCTAAGTGTTGATTTTATTATCTGTTTGGTCCATATCTCTTAACACGTTTATATTATACAAATAGGGGGGATCGCTAAATCCGTCGGGGTCATACAGCGCCTGCGGGAAAGGGAGGAATTAAGTTTCAATGCAAGGAAAGGGAGAACAGGTTCAATTCCTTTGATCAAGAGCTCATCACTGGCATCAAAGAAACTCCTCCCTAACTCGCTAATAATAACTTTTTTCACAACTTGTATATAAAAATCTTTAACTATGGTATGGTACTTACGAGGGTAATAAGTTTAATGCTTCAAAACCATATAACAAGCTCTTTTAAAAATGTATTATGTTATATAACTTTTAACAGTATTCTAATGAAGGTTGTAATTATAACTAACCTGTAATGGATCTGGCAAGTGGCTTTATCATGTTCTGAAAAAAAATATGCAAAACATTGATATACATAGTATGGAAAAGCAGTCACTTTAGGTGCCGGTTGAAGGTGAGGTTAGGTGTAGTTTGTGTAGCTGAGGTGTCTGACCGACCATGGAGGCCAAGGAACATTGGTTAAGGTCTTGGCCGAGTGGTTAAGTCCTGGTAAACTGTTCTTCCTGTGTTCCAAAATTGCTTTAGCAATAAGGTTTGCTAAACATGTGCATTCTTCTGTTGCATGTGATGCTATTTGTGACACGAATAGTTGCAGATTCTAAACATAACCGTTTCTATCATTCTCCTGGAAAGGGAAATATGCTTTAAAGATATTGAAATATATATATTTGTGTTCCAATGTACCACACACGCTTTTTATGATGTCTATTCTAAAAGCACGTTTATGTTCATCTAATAGTGTGTCCATATTTCTGGTTGTTACCTATAAAGATGCAACTGTATCACTAACATGGAATTCAATGTGGTGTTTCTGATAGGTTTGCGCTGTATGACCCCTGTGGTTTAGCGCTTCTATTTGATTATAATATTTCTGATAGGTTGTGGAACCCTGGTGAATTCTTTAATAGTTCCCTAACTGAGGACTGCAAAGCTGATGTTAGCTATCCGGAATAATGGGGTGATGGAAACCGCCATTTGATCTGTGGTAGAATCAGTGTTAGGGTATAATTCATTTTTTTCTTCTTCATCTATGTCAACTTTTGGCAGAATTCACGTATTTTCGTGCTAGTTTGAATATCCCTTCACAGACCTCATGCTGTATATTTTGAATCATCTGCTCTCCATGTTTTATACCATTCTGCTTTTGTCCTCTCCTATATTTTGGACAGTGTATGCGTAGAGGATACAACTCAAAGAGCATACATTTTTTTCTCAAACCAAGATGAGCCAGTCTTAAAAATATCACTCCAGAGTTTTGTTCACTAACACTGGTTGGCTAATTTTAGGACTGGCATTTCCATGATCTCCAATCCTGTTTCTTCGATGAGTTCTTTATAATCATGTTTTACGATTTCTCGAGTCAAAGGATACAGGCCTTTTTTTTCTAATGATCCACACAGTGTTTCTGCTCCTTCTTTCAGAATCTTTAAACATACACCATCATGCGCCATTGTATTTCATGTATCCCTTTCACTCGAATGTTGCTTACTTTTGCTCTAATGTATGATTTTTCCAGTCTCCATTCGACTACTGTTTTAAACATGACCACTCACTTGAGTGACCTCCCTTGCTAACATCCTCGTCATTCTCAATGTCTCCTCTCTTAACCTTATTTTTTGGTGCCATATTGCCATTTTCCTTATGCTGACGTACAACACTTTTGTCTCTGACGTGGCAAATGCCAATGAGTATTTTTTATATATTTTTTTCAATTTTCTTGTCACATTTATGAAATTGTTCTCTGCATATTTATGGGCTCCTGTTTCTTTGCTATCCTCTATTCTTGCATTTTTTCATGCTTTGGTATGTGTTTTATTGGTCACATTACATCTTTGGGTGTACCACGAAATCCTTATGTTCCTCTCATTGCTATTTTGTTTTTGTATAAATTTATTCTTTGCGTTCCTACTCATCCTTGTTATATATCCAATTATCTCATTCATGATTAGTTCCCTCATGAATTATGGCTTCACTCTCTTCTTTCTCTTTAAATTCGATTCTGCTAGTTAGTCGAAAACTTGGACTCCACAGCTTTGCTGTGCCTGCTGTATATAAGATAAAAACTAAATCTCTGGTCATACTCCAAATTCTTTATTCCCAGGTCGTACTCTACTACACGCTGGTACACGAACTTCTCCATGACAATCTCCACTGGCTTTGCTCTCCAAGTATCTGGTCTTCACATAAACAAAGTTTCCTGTGATGCTCAGGGTAGTTTTATGTGGGTCCTGATTTTTCCACACTTTATCCTCGACGTCCTTTGTGCCATCATTAACATCACTTTATTTCTAGAGATATTCCCCGATAACTTCATTGCACTATTTTCCTTAATGTATTATTGTATCCTCTTGGTGGAGAAACAAAGAAAAGTCGCAGAGAGTAGAAAGAGGAGAATTGCTGAAGCAGAAGGAAGATATGCAGGAGGAAAAGAGGGTGACGCTGTTGCAGAAGCAGAAAATGGGATATGTTGCAGAAGCAGAAAATGGGATATGTTGCAGAAGCAGAAAATGGGGGATTAGGAAAATGCGCAGAAAGAAAAGACTGAGTAAAAGTGTGATAAGAGAGGTTTGGCACCTCTTGTGGCACCTGGAGAAGCACCTCTTATGGCATCCACACTAAGACGTCAGTAGCTCCCGTGCGACCAAACAGTGGCAGGTTAAAGATGTCTCAAGGACTAAAGGCAATTGGGATGGGATTAAGGGAGAGAGAGAGAGACAGACAGACAGACTACCATGATTAAATTACAGGTAACCATCATGATTACAATCAAGACTACATTACAGGTAGTTACATGACATGTAACTACCAAGGCTTCATCACATAACAAGCAACATGTCTAGTTGGAAGAATCTGACTAATCTAGAACGGTTCAGTGGTTAGTGTATTGATCTCCTAGGCTTATGATTGGTTTGCAATGGGTTTGAATCCTGTATGTTCCTTGAAATGTTCACTCAAGTTTCGCTGTGACCATCACGAGTTAGTAAAATGACTACAGTACACTCCTACACCTACCATGCCTGCAACACACACAACTAAGACTACGACACATTACGGTTACCATGACTGCAACACAACTAGGACTACATATCTACAGCTACCATGACTGCAACACACGTAACTTGGACTACCTCAAGTAACTAGAACAACAGCACAAACCTACGCCTACCATGACCGCAACACAGGTAATTAGGACTACAGCATACAACTACCATGACCGCAACACAGGTAACTAGGACCAAAGCACAAACCTACAACTACCATGCCTGCAACACACGTAACTTGGTAGTCCATCTACAGCTAGCATGACTATAGAGGAATCACAATGACACTACAGTAGTTAAGACTACCATTTATATCTATTGTCCAAATTACTACCAATCCTAATGCGAACTGCTAGCAATAACAACAGCAGCAACAACGAAGACGACGATAACATCGACGGCAACATGAACACCTGAAACCACAACAACAAGTACTCACACTGACTACATAAATATTGCCCCTCAACTACAAAATCAACAGCAATAACAAACACAGCAGCTTACTACTGCAGCAAATGCAGAAGGTAAGAGATAACAGTAGTTACACAACCTGAGAAGAAAGTAACTCGGTCTGTATGTACAAAGAACCTAGATAGTGACATTCTCTCTCTCTCTCTCTCTCTCTCTCTCTCTCCTCTCTCTCTCTCTCTCTCTCTCTCTCTCTCCCTCCCTCTCTCTCTCTCTCTCCCCCTCCCCCTCTCTCTCTCTCCTCCCCCCTCTCTCTCTCTCTCTCTCTCTCTCTCTCTCTCTCTCTCTCTCTCTCTCTCTCTCTCTCTCTCTCTCCCCCTTCCTCTCTCTCTCCTATGAGTCAAAGGAATGTTAGGAAGTATTTCTTCAGTCGTAGAGTTGTCAGGAAGTGGAATAGCCTAGGAAGTGACGTAGTGGAGGCAGGAACAATACATAGTTTAAAGACGAGGTTTGTTAAAGCTCATGGAGCTGGGAGAGAGAGGACCTAGAAGCAATCAGTGAAGAGGCGGGGCCAGGAGCTATGACTCGACCCCTGGAACCACAAATATGGGAGTACAAATAGGTGAGTACACACACACACACACACACACACACACACGCACGCACGCACACACACGCACACACACACACACGCACACACACACACACACATCACAACGTGAGCTACGACAACAATAATTATCACACTATACAACAATTATTAAAGTGAAAAAGGGCTACCTGCACTAACGTCCACAGGTTCTTCACGGTGACAGGATCCACATATACGCCACTCCTGCCTGGTGATCCACAACTTTTCACCTCGTATTGAAAATTTATACGCAAAGTTTGCATCGACGTCATTTATCAGTGAGGAAGTGTAATCAGCGTTTTTTTCAATGGGAAGAAAAAAACTTTATGTACAAGTATTCACGTTGGGTGGAGCGGTGAAGGGTAGACGAGAAACAGGGAGAATAGGATACTAGGGATAGGAAGTGGGAAAGAGGCGGACTGGCAGTCATGGATATAAAGAGAGGCAGGCAAACAGAAGCAGGAGATAGGAATCAGCCGGACAACGGCTGACAACGGAAGATTTATCAGACGAGACAGGAACAAATATACAAATGTGATAATGGAAACGATAAATTGGATGTAACAAAGCATCATATACTTAACTGGAACTGATACTGTTTCATAGTCATGAATTATGACAATGAAGGACCAAAATTTATATGTTTAAATTAGAAAAAAAAATCTTGAACTAATACATAATAAAATGATATTAGGTAGGATTTTTAGGAACATGTTACTAAGCATCAAGGCAGACATTCTGAATGATAGCAGTCGAGCTTTCATTAATATCTTCTGAACTGGTGGCTGTTTTTCGTGCTTTTCTCGTTGCTATTGATTTTTGGGGAGGTAGTACTTATTAGAAAATGAAAAAGATCATTGCAAGAACATTAGTACTGAAAACAAGTGCTGTTTCAGCTCCTTGCACTTATCGTGCTGCATAAATTGGAAATTTGAAAAAAAAATACTATCCAGCGAGCTGGAACTGGTGTGTGTGTGTGTGTGTGTGTGTGTGTGTGTGTGTGTGTGTGTGTGTGTGTGTGTGTTTACTGATGTTTTAGCTGCAGGAGTCAAGTCTTGACTCTTGGTTCTTCTTCATTACTACTCACGAGCAATTTAAAATTAGGGGTTACATTATTTATTTTCCTAAATCTCTATAGACTCTCCATTCTTTCTTATTCAGATTGGTCCTCTTACAAACCACCTACAGACTGAAAGATCCTTTCCTGCGAGTCATCTGTGTCTTACTTTCATAAATGTCACTTGTTCTTGAACCTCTCCTTACACTTGGTCGTACGACCTTAATTCTGTCTCTCCTTGGTTCAACTCCTTTCCTGTGTTGTAAGGTTTAGTACTTTTCGTCTTCAGAGGGGCGTTGTCTTAGCCCTGTGACTAGTCTCGAAGCTAATCTTTGGACTCCCTCTAGTTTATAGACATTTTTTTTCTTTTTACATAGTTGTATATACAATATAAATTTGTACCCAAACCTTCATGGATAATAAATATTTTTATCTCTCGCATCCATTGTATCCTTACCTTTATTATGTATATATGTCGTGCCGAATAGGTAAAACTTGCGATTTTAGTCTAAATAACAACCCTCTAATTGAAAAATAAGGCAAACGAAAATTTGTGTATGTAATTACTTCGCAAAAATCATTCTGAACCTAACGAAAAAAAATATTTCATTGTGTTTGTTTATTACTAAATTATTGTAAACCTATCTAAAATATATTTAGTTGGGTTAGGCTAAATTAAATTGCGCTTGTTATAATAAGGTTAGGTAAGTTTTCTAAGGATCTTTTGGTACAAAATTATTAATTTTTACATTAACATAATTGAAAAAAAATATATCTTTAAACGTATAAGAGAAAATTTTAGAAAGGACTTGATTTTAAACGAGTTCTTGCTAATTGACCAACTTTACCTATTCGGCACAACATTTATAATATATATATATATATATATATATATATATATATATATATATATATATATATATATATATATATATATATATATATATATATATAGTACCCACGAACTAGTGGTATTGCTCAATAACAACACTGCGACTAGCCAAGGGGTCAACCCATGCTGCTTTGGCCCTCCTCATGACTAGAGCGTCATCTGTCTTTCGCTCACCATGAGGCGGTAAAAAGCAGCATATATATATATCTCACAAAGAATCGACCCCTACAACCACATATAGGTGAGTACACACGCCTAAACACACTTGATATGTGTGCATATATTTAGTTGTACCAACTGTTTATCAGTGAATGTATTGAATCTCAATCCTTGAGTCTTTATTCAACTGTCTGTCATTACTAATCCATGCTCTTTTGGGTCATATATTCACTCTTTAAACTGTGATAGGAGTTTGCCTCCACTACTGTGTCCAGTTTACTACACATACCACTTGATGACTGAATAAATATTTCCTAACATTCCTGTGACAATTGTGTGTTTTAGATACTTTTCAGCCCTCTTAATATCTTTTACATCATTATCATATCTCCCTTGTTCTTCACCAAAGGGAAGCAAGGATGGGGGGGAGGGGAAGGAAAGACTAATGCACTCCTTCATCACCTTCAGTCCCCCAAGATCCCAAATAAATATAATAATAACACAGCTTTGGAATAAGTCTCCTTGCCTTCACTTTCACCCAGACTGCCACCCCTAAACCCCACCTATGTAGAAACTCTGGAGTCGCCTCTGTCATTGGCATTTTTAAGGTTGTATGAAGAACACAAAGGCACAATACAGTAACTGGAATATACAAATAACCCGAACACAGGAGAATAGTCCAAGTCGGACTCAAACGTCATCATGAAGTTTCTTACTCCTATGTGCAGGTTGTTTCTATCTTATGTTAGGTATGGTTCACTTACTTTAACCTGAAATCCTGTTTCAAATCGTTCAGTTGAGGAACCTTTTAGCTACAGACATTCTGACCAATAATTTCTGTACATTCATTATCAGCTGTGATCTCCATGCTGGTTCAACATGTTCTAAAATCGGCCTGACATGTCGTGTGCAATGTCCTGAAAGATTTTCGGTTTAGATTTCTGCGAGAATATCTAAGCTAAGGTAACCTCGCATTGCTTTCAGTGTACTGCGTTATCATTTTTGTCACTTGATGTGTGTTCGGGTGATTTTTGCACAGATTCTTGTCATTGCCCGCCTTTCGAATCCTCTTCCTTAACAGCGTTTCATAACAATGAGGTTGCAATTGTTTTGACTGAGACTCAACTATTACCATTTTTATTATCTTTTCTAGCACTTTAGCCATCATATTAGTCCGTGAAGTTGTCACTAGTTTAGTGACTCTTAGTTTTGTACATTATTATGTAACTCTGTAATGTGCAGGCTTCCTGCTATCTGGCGCATTTACTCTTAATATTGATTCATTGCATACCCTAGTTAAGGGCTTGCAGCGCTGTATGACCCTTGCGGGATTAGCGCTTAGTTTTCATAGTGATAATAGGGGCTTGCAGGAATATTCAACGCTTCGCAATACTCAGGGTGATATTCTTTTTGGTTTTCTTGCCTTCGTTGATTCCAGTTTAATTAAGACTTTACTTATTTCTTTTGTTGTTGTAATTTCCTTAGATCTTTGCGTCTTGACCTTTTAAAATCCTCCTGGTATTTCTCCAGATTCAAAAGACCTCTTTCAGTCTCCTATTAAATTCTTTGCATTCTTCCATGTCATCCTTCATCCACTCTATTATCATCCATCCTTCTTGCGTCTTAATATACAGATGATTACTGCCTTCTTCCGATTTGTACGTAGGTGGGTGTGGTTGTGTGGGTGTGATTGTGTGTGGGTGTGATTGTGTGTGGGTGTGATTGTGTGTGGGTGTGATTGTGTGTGGGTGTGATTGTGTGTGATTGTGTGTGGGTGTGGTTGTGTGTGTGGTTGTGTGTGGGTGTATTTGTGTGTACTCACCTAATTGTACTCACCTAATTGTGGTTGCAGGGGTCGAGACTCAGCTCCTGGCCCCGCCTCTACGCTATCCGCTACTGGGTCTCTGCTCTCCCTGCTCCATGAGCTTTATCATACCTTGTCTTAAAACTATGTATGGTTCCTGCCTCCACTATATCTTTCTCTAGACTATTCCACTTCCTGACTACTCTATGGCTGAAGAAATGGTGGTTGTGTGTGGGTGTGGTTGTGTGTGGGTGTGGTTGTGTAGGGGTGTGGTTGTGTGTGGGTGTGGTTGTGTGGGGTTGGGTGTGGTTGTGTGTGGGTGTGGTTGTGTGGGGGTGTGGTTGTGTGGGGGTGTGGTTGTGTGGGGGTGTGTGGGTGAGCTGTGTGGTTTTATGTGGGTGTGGTTGTGTGTGGGTGTGGTTGTGTGTGGGTGTGGTTGTGTGTGGTTGAGTGTGGTTGTGTGTTGTTGAATGTGGTTGTGTGGGTGTGGTTGTGGGTGGGTGGGTGTGGTTGTGTGTGGGTATGATTGTGTGTGGGTGTATGTATGCCGGTGCTAGTGCTAGTGTGCGTGTGAGTGCAGTAAAGGGGGAATCGGGGAAAAAACTAATTAATTTTTTGGAATGTATTTGAATTTGTTCCATAATAAAGCATGTGTCAAAAAACTGTTTGAGCAAAATACGTTGTTTTTCGAATATTGTTTTATTGTAAAAAGATATTGTTTTTAATCAAATAATTCCTGATTGTGATTTTGTGAGTGGTATTAGTTTGTATAGTCATCGTACTGGTGGTGTAAGTTGGGAAGGTTGCAGTAGTGGTGGTGACGAATGTTTGGATTAATAATGTATCGGATGTGAAAATTTAGATATATGCGGATGTGTATACAGATGTCTTATTTGCGTATTTTGTGGATGCGGATGTAAGAAATTGTTCGGATGTTCGCGGATGTTAATGCGGATGTAAGAAATTGTGCGGATGTTCCGCGGATTTTGGATGCGGATATTTATTTACAGTAAAATGCGGATGCGGATGTAAGAAATTGTGCGGATGTTCCGCGGATGCGGATTCGGATATCCGATACATCACTAGTTTGGATGTTTGAAGTGGTGCTGAGAGTTTGGTTGTAGTGGTAGGGGTGAGTGGGTGGTTGTTGTGGGAGGTTGTTGTGGTAGAGGTGAGTGGGTGGTTGTGGTGGATGGCTGGCTGGGTGTTGAATGTTTGGAAAGTTTGTAGTGATGTTGGTGATTTAGGAGACAGTTATAGCCTGGATGATTGTAGTTGTGGGAGTGGTAGTTGTGCTAGCAGCTGCTTAAGTAACGATAGCATGAATGAATGGTGTTAGTTGTGGGTGATAATGCGTATGATGCTGGTGAAAGCAGTGATGGTAGTGAAAAAGGTGACATTGGTGTAGATTGTAATAAACATGGTTATTATGAAAGTGATAATGGTAGAAGTGGTGGTACTAACCATAATGGTGAATGATATGATCGGGTGAATACTCAGCTCGACCTAGCTATATCCACAGAGTCCAAAGTGTCTTCCTATGTGGTCTCTGCGCTAGTGTCAGATTTGCGCCGGTCAGATTTACATTCATAAAGTTGACCATAAACCATACTAGAGTGGAAAACAGTTTGCTGTACTTTAACCTTTACCGTTGTCGTTGCCAGTGATTGCAAAGTTTAGAGATTACTGGAAAATTGTCTGAGTCAGCTGTTGCAGATTGGTAGGTAGTCATCGGCAGACCGAGCGGCAGGGTCTGTATGTTCGTTGCAACAATTATCACCGTGTCCAGAGACCCAGCAAGAAACTACTGCTACTTTGTGCTGGCTAGAAATTAGATACAAATATTGATGTTTAGTAAGCATAATGGGATGTAGGAAGTCAAATCTCTGGATATCTTTTAAAACACTTTATACAGCAAGAAAAAAGAGGTGGTGGTCGACGCTGCAATGCATATGATGCTGACAGATATTATACCTAAATCTTTTTGTGAAAATGCTGGATGACTAGCAAATGTTCTTGGATTATTTTCTCTGAAAAAAAAAAAACACGCATACTTCATTTGGGTTTCGGAACTGTCTGTACATATAGTCTCATTACATGTGAATATGATTGAAAGTGTTTGTGAATGAGTGGTGCTGACAGTAGTAGTGTTTGTCTTAGATGGAATAGATTATAAAAATGACAATATGAAACTGACTGAAATGAGATCAGATGCAATTTTTCCAGCAGGATATTTAGTAAATAGGATAGTAAGTAATTCTGTATAGGCTTCTGCCCTATTAGTCTTTTAATGCAAAAATAATGAAGCGTATAGTGTCCTATTTACTTGAACTTGGATGGGCATTGTGCAGGAGTCGACCTACGGAACTAGACCGTATGGTATTGTTGGTGCTGGTGACAGTAATGGTGTTAGCGAGATTAGTGGTGTTTGTGAAAGAGTTGGTGGTGATAGTGGAAGTGATAGATATTTTAATAGTTTTGGTAACTGGGTTAATATGGATGGTGATAGTTATTATGGTCGTAATATTTTTGGTGGTAATCAATGGTATTCGCATTGTTGATATACGATGGCGATAGTAGTGGCAATACTTGTTGCAATTTTATTAGTAATATTAATACTGGTGTAAATAATATTTGGTAGTTGTGATAGTAGTAGTGTTGGTAATAAAAGTATTATTAACATAGGCGGGTTTAAATAACAAAGAGGGCCGGGGACTTTTGTATATAGGTGGCACTGTGGGAAGATGAGAGACGGAAGTTAGTGCCTACCAGATACTATTAGCAAATGTTATTACCTGTACACAAGGGTCTGAGGCGGACTTCAGGATGACCACAGGCTGAAGTGCAATATTGCCGACAAGTATGTGAAGGCAAAGACACAGATTTTGCTTTAATTTAAAGCTTTATCAAGTCATAATAAAATTCTACGCAGAGTGAAACACTGTCCCAAAAAGCTAGTCCTGGGAACGTATATCTTTGCCTTAAGTACTGCGAGAGCTAAAATCAGAACCAGTAAATAATACACAAATAACCCGCACATAGGCGAAAAACGCTTATGACGACGTTTCGGTCGGACTTTGTCCATTTACAAGTCTTGCGACTTGTAAATGGTCCTATGTGCGGGTTATTTGGGCCATCTCCCATTCGTTCCATTCACAGTATTGTGCCTTTTTTGTTGTTCAAGAAATAACGCTGGAGTTGCCTATATGTAATCACTACAAGCTGGGGTTTACGGGTCCAAAGTATCAGAGAGGATCATGAGAGAGGAACAATCATGGGGTGAAAAAAGAGAATGAAGTCTACCCTTCGCTGTTATATGTTCTAACATTATTCCTGTTTACAAAGTTTGGACGTATCTCCGCGTACCTGAAGAAATAACAGCGCTCTGAGAGGGAAAGTTTTCATGAGATTTTCCACTTCTCTGATTTTATGTAAAGGGACAGTATCTTTTTTTTTTAACAAACTTTTTAGTTCTCTGTTCCCTTTTTCCCCCTTAAGACTCACTCACTCGCTCACTTATCCACTCTTTCACTCACTCGTCCACTCTTTCACTCACTCACATGCCCACTTTTTCCAATCACTCGGTAACTTGATCACTCATTCACTCACAAATGCGAGAGATGTATCTCTTGAACTAGACACTTATGCACCATCTGGGAATCTTTATTGAGGAAACGTTTTCCCAGCCACTGGCTTCTTCGGCCCAGTACCGAAGAAGCCACTGGCTGGCGAAACGTTTCTTCAATAAACATTCCCAGATGTTGCATAACTCTCTCATTCTAAAACTTATCAGGTTTTTAAACCATCTGGATCACAGGTGTTTCTCTTAATGTGCATGTGCTGGAAGTACACTTAATCTCCGTTTTAAGGCGTAACGGTAAGCGTGATTGACAGACAGACTTGCGGTGGCCATGGTTCACACGTTTAAAAAAAAAATGAATGAAAATTTACTCGCTCACTTACTCGTTCATTTATTCACTCCCGCACGCGCACATTCCCTCACTAGATACTCACAAATTTGCTCACTCATTCACTCACTAACAAACTCACTCTATCTCCCCTTCTCTCTATTCCTCTCTCTATTCATCCCTCTATTCTTACCTCTGTTCGTTCTCTTTCTTTCTCTCTTTTCTCTTTTCTTTCTCTCTTTTTCTTTCTCTCTTTTTCTTTCTCTCTTTTTCTTTCTCTCTTTTTCTTTCTCTCTTTTTCTCTCTTCTCTCTTTTTCTCTCTTTTTCTCTCTTTTTCTTTCTCTCTTTTTCTTTCTCTTTTTCTTTCTCTTTTTCTTTCTCTCTTTTCTTTCTCTCTTTTCTTTCTTCTTTTCTTTCTCTCTTTTTCTCTTCTTTTCTTCTCTCTTTTTCTTTCTCTCTTTTTCTTTCTTCTCTTTTTTTCTCTCTCTCTTTTTCTCTTTCTTCTCTTTCTCTTTCTTTCTCTCTTTCTTTTTCTCTTCTCTTCTTCTCTCTCTCTCTCTCTCTCTCTCTCTCTCTCTCTCTCTCTCTCTCTCTCTCTCTCCCTCCTTACTACAGTAGCGAATGATCGGTAGGAAATACTAACGTTGCTTAGACCTAAGTTCAGAAACAGAAGGAGTCATTATGACAATGATACAGACATAGGAACATACAGGGAACGTACAAAAGTGTACATGAAACCCTTAAAAGCGTGTACAAGGAACACGTATACAAGAATAATTGCCCACTTACACGGAAGTACACAGAACACATACATAGGAATATACAGAACATGTTCACATAAGTATATGGAATATATATATAAAGGAGCATTTGGTACATAGTCCTACTGAGGTTACCCTCACTCTAGAAACCTTCACAATTGTCTAGACACACGTAAGGATAATATAGCAGAAAGCTCTATTACTCTCTCATCTCTTTAGACAAATGTCAGGGTGATATTGCAGGTGCCGCTCTTCCCAGCATCCACTCCCTCCGGCCACAGATCCTACTTGAAAAATTGGTTGAAGAAAATTATTCAGTTTTCGAAGCGAGTTCTTTGAGTAGCTGTAAAATTAGGTTGAGCAGGTAGATGAGTAGGTACCTAATGAGAGTGACATGGCTAGCATGAGGCAGTAAGAATAGTGTTCCTCTATTCTCTTGATCTAATATGAACATGAAAATATTAAACGTTTTGGTATAATATTGGCAGCTAATCACTGATGCTTCACAAGGACTTACTGTGGTGTTTCTCAGTCATAAGTTTCAAAACAAACCACAAGTCCTTGGATTTGATCTGGGCGATTCCCTCGCAGTCTTATAAGAGTCAAAAATGAAGGTTATAATTTACATTCAGCTTTTACTTTATATTATAATATTTCTTCTAGTTATGGGAACAAAACAAACAACATAAAAGATTCATGTTTTTCCTTTATAACCCCCCCCCAAGGAAGGTTCTTAACCGGTTATCAGCTTTTGATTCAAGGAACACGACCTCTCCTGATTACCTTCCATTCCCCAAGGTGTTACTTGATCCTTAAGTACAGTCTTTCTGTGCTTCAAATAGTTCTACTGCTTGAATGTGTCAGATTTCTTTAGTGTCTGACGGATCTGAATCAGATCTGGCAACTTCTTATTAACAAGACAAGTTTCCCTAAGGATCGTTTCTTAATGAAGGTATTAGCTTTGATGCTCTGCCTTGCACCCTCTCCAGTCTTAAATGTCTTAAATATTGTTCTCCACGCTTTTTCCACACCTCCAGTCTCTCTTCGTCTTGCATGTAATTCGGGGAATAAGTGTGAACAGTATTCAAGGTGAGGTCTGACACGTGATTTATGGTGTTTATATTGTTTCTTGACATTTCTGGGTATGAGACGAATCATTTTGAAAGATCAACGCGGGTTAAATAAAATCTTCACAAAAACATCATTATTTTCAGAAAGTTTTGCTGTTCTCGACTAACCTTTACTAATTGTGCATCAAGTTATTGTTCATCACGAAGTGATTTTTAAACTTTGCATTATCGAGTTTGCGATTACTATAAAATCTCACGTTTGATATTATATCCATATTGTTTTACTATACAACTGACAACACTAAAAATATTCTTCCTCGTCTCCAAATACTGTATTTAAATATCCATGTCTCTAGCAACACTTGTAAATTCTGCCACGGATGCCGGGTATTTCAGGTCCCTCCGAATGCATCTAAATTCTGCCACGGATGCCGGGTATTTCAGGACCCTCCGAATGCATCTAAATTCTGCCACGGATGCCGGGTATTTCAGGTCCCTCCGAATGCATCTAAATTCTGCCACGAATTTCGAGTGTATGAGGTTGCTCCCAATTTTTTTTTTTAATTTTGCCATGGATGCTGCGTGTTTCAGGTCCCTTCCAATACCTCTACACTCATCCATGAATGCCGGATATTCCATTTCCCTCCCTCTACTTCTACATTCCACCACGGGTACAACGTGTACACGCATATTCGTGCCTTCTGTGAATTTAGCGTTATTATATGTTATTTCCGATTCGAGATCTTGTATGTAATATGAAAAGAATTGCACTGAAGAGGGATCATCTTGTGAACTTAGCTAATTAAAACCAGAGCCTCGGGTCCTTCTCTGTTCAGAACCGCTCGTTATTTTCTATTAGTCAGTCGTGGATCAAGTCTCGAGTTTATCTTCTATACTAAGAGTAGCAAATATCCCCAACCATCTTCATTGAGGTATCTTGTTGAATATTTTCTTGAAATCTAAGTTTAACACATCAGTAAGTTTTTTTTATTCATTTAAATAAAATTGAAAGATTTTTAGAAAGTTGTAGATCAGGATTTTTATTGCGATTTTCAAGTTAATTTCCGTTTAAGTTATCTTCTAGAAATAGTCTTTTTTACAATTTGATTTTCACACTAAGAACTAAAACCCTCCCTGCACACATTTCAAAGCCTAGTCCTATCAAAAGTTACCTTATGCGTTTTTTATTCATGGGAGCAGCATTGAAGCAATATCTGAACCCTTTTATGTTGGGAGATTCCTATATCTGTCTACATCAGTAAGTTTGTGTTTGTATCATGGAGTCTATTCGTATGCTGGGGTGCATACAGACTAGGCACTTGCATACAACTGTAATAATGAATATGACACATGTGCAACTACTCGGAATATTTTTTTCTGAAAACGTTTCTCAATCCCCAGTGGCTTCATCAATTCAATACGAAGGTTATTTGAAGATGTTGTAAATGGAGACAGTAAAAGATGAGATAATCTGTCCCTCAATCTAGATGAAAGTGTTCACCTTAGTGGAAGTAGGTCATGTACAAGGTTAGCAGACAGGTAGAAGTTATCAGTACCAAGATTCCATGGTGTTGCTGTGTCTGACAAGTACCATAGCATCAGTGGTATAAAGTACCGACAGGCTGACGAATTAGACACGTGCAACACCTTGGTATCTTGATATGCCAACCAGTGGCCATATCAATTCAGTAGAGTGGTTGTTATGATACCTGTCAGACATAGCAACACCATGGAATCTTGGTACAGAGACTATCTTCATTACCTACTTCTCTAGAGAGTCCTGCCCACCGGTGACAGTCTTCAACTGCTGCACCTTGTCTGACTTTTATGTAAGCGCCATTTTCCTGCCTATGCTTCAGATTCATTATGACTAAGGTGTGAACACTATCTAAGCAGAGGGACTGATTACCTCCTCTTCTACTGTCTCTTGTTTCAGTGCCTTCAAATAACCTCTCCTAAACTAATGAAGACGCTGGTTTGTGAAACGTTTTCAGGATAAACATATACATGTATTACACACATGACTAATTTATCAACTCATTATTATATACCATTACTGCTATGATTCCCTATAATGTTTGTATCCCTGTATCTCTGTCTGCACGAAACTATGTATAAGTATTCAAGTCTAAAGAGATTTGTATCCAATAATCCAAGTATCTGTGTGTGTGTGTATCCTTACACCGCTGTGTAAGTTTCTTCACATACAAGTATGAGAGCGTGTCTGTTCTAATGCGTTCGTGTCTGATTTTATATTTTATGCGAAGTGCTCTGATCATCTGAATAAAAGAACACGAAATACTAAAAAAAAATAAAACTACAAATACTGCACCAATATTAAAAATGAGAGGCATGACGAGAGACCTAAGCTAAAAATCCCACTAGCATGACATTTTGATGTCACAATCAAGTGACCAAGGTTAAGTATATTATACAAACCAGGGAACGGGTGTGGTCTGAACCCATGGCAAGTGAATCCTGACCAACTCCAGTCCAGTGCGATCGTGTAATTTCGATATCGTGAGTCAAGTATATTATCGTCACTTATGAGAAGTGTGGCAACCTGGGGTTAAGAAGCAATCTTCTATGTAAATTATTCAGTAGGATTCTTGATCCCTTGTTAGATTTATTCGGATGAGAGTAAGTAGGATTATTCAAATTCTAAAACTATAATTGCAACATAAATATTAATTATGAATTTAAATTCCCCATTTAGTGCCATATTCAGTGTCTGTTAGGGAAGTCTTGAAACATTTCTGATGACAATACATTAGTGTGACTGATATAGCAAAACATCGTGTCTCTACATCTCTAATAGTTATGGCTGTAGTTGTCGGTTCATCTCTGTGAGACCCGCCTCATAACTCTTATCAACCGGCTTTAACAGTTCCTTATGTTCATCACCAAATCATACCTACTCTTGAATCTGTGTATGGAGTTTGCCTCCACGATCTTGTCCAGTATGTTCATCCTACTCTCCATCCTGAGACCGGAAAAAAAAGCTTCATGTCTGAGGCTCATCGACTTTAGCTGCCATATAGGTCCAATAACTCTATTCGCATTTCACATAGAATGTCCTTATAAACTTATCAACTATCCTGAGTATTTTTATTGTCATGTTTCAGTGTCTTAAATATGTCTTCCGTGATTCTCGTTTTCAAGGGATGTTAGGCTGAGCCTTCTTTAAGCGTTGGTAAGTTTGATAATCTTACCCTTTAGGGTAGACAAGGGTAGTTTCCTAAGTTCATTCTCGAAGGGCATCCTTTCAGTTTGACGCGAAATTTGTTACAAACCCTTGGCTCTTGTACTTATTTATATGCTGTATCTGGTGTGATCTCCAAACTTAGAGCGCATTCTCCTCTCTTGCATATTTGCATAAGTTATTCCATATTAGGCTTCCCAGGAGCAGTTGTTAAGTTAGCCAGTTTGAGAAATTTAACTAGTTATAAAGTTATTATTCCTTGAGAAAATACTCCGTGCAATGCTTAATTCTTAAACATTCTCCAGGAACGTTGTTTACAGTGCATCGCCTTCCAAACTGCCTTCCGCTCCTTGCCTTATTTTCACCCCTTTGCTCTTATCAGAATTGACTTCCAGTAGTTATCTGATCATGTTTACAACTTCTTTAAAACAATCTTGGAACCACTTCCTCTTCTGCTCATTGTTGTCTTCCCAATTAGATGAATAACTTTCGCGAGCAGTGACGTGTAGAATTTAATTTCCTCCTACAGGTTTTTATATATATATCGAGAACAGCAGAGATCGAAGCCCTAGTCCTTTGAGATTACTCGCAATGTGTGTATATTTCAATACATTATTATGTCTTACCATTTCCCTCAACCATCTACTCTTCGGGTTATTTTATACCCACTTGTTCTTTACTTTCTTCTTTTCGCAAGACCTAATTTGACATTCTGTCTGTTGCAGTTGATTCCGTTAAAAATTAATATATTTAGAAACCATTTTTTTTTTTTTTTTTTTTTTTTTTTGAGTTTTTGTTCCTTGATTCTTCCTCCCACGTTTACTGAATGGGTCTTGGGTCATGAAGGTCGTTTAATGGCCAGGTGATGCCTAAGGTCAAGGAGGTAAACTTTTCAAGCTTGAGTTGGTTGATGCTCTATTGAGCAAGGTAAATACTATTGGGTTGACGAGTGAGCGTCGGGTTGCCTTCGCTTCGATAGGTACTGATATTGTTATCAAATCTCATATAATTCTCAGTGTTCATTTACAAAGCTCACTCTGTTCACTGAAGTATTCCGTGTTCAGTCGTCGTCGGTGTTCACAGTGACCCTCCGTGTTGCTCACTATTCTTAAAAATTCATTTAGGTATGAAGTTACGTTACTCACAAAGTTATATTTCAGACGACATTAAGCTCAGGGACAAAAAAAAACTTTATTAGATAAGATTAAACACAGCCCTTAGAGAAGTGTCAGTTAATTGAAAAGTAAGAGCTTTAACATGCCTCTGTTTTACACTGTATGCGTTTTATAACAGTTTACGTTCATCAGAAAGCCTGTTATCACAGTCGGTATACTCATGCAGCCTGTTATCATGCTGTCTTGATTCCTCATGTAGCCTGCTGTCAAAGTTTATTTTTCGCGTATCCTTTTATCACACAAGTGTTTTTCCTCATATAGCCTTCACAATCTGTTTTCGAATCATTCCTAACAGTGTTAAGAATGACTTGTTTTAAATATTGTGGACTGCAGAGTATGAGTACAAGTAGACAATCCGGAGACTTTTATTAGCGGTTTAGAAATTGAAAACATTTGCCTGAATGTCTGTGTGAATGGTAGACTGACATTCTATGATGACTCACGAAATCGTAGTGACACGAGCTTTACGACTCTGTGACCGCGGGTTTAAGCTCCACCCGTGGTATGGTTTGTTTACTTTCTATGATGGATAGATTCCCTCCGGTAATCAATTATGTCCAGTTAGGGCAGACCTACTGGGAACTAGACCATTTAAATTTTAACAGGATTATATTAAACGATCCCCATTTTTATTACTAGCATGTAAAAATACCATCAACATGTTTGTAATGCTCCATTCCCTGACGCCGAAACATTGGTAATATATTGCTTTCAAAGAATTTTATGAAAAAGGTTGGATGGAATCAGTTCGACAGGACTGCCCACTTCACACCTATTTCGAGTTTGTCACCAAATTCATTTAGGAACTTAAATGAACATTTTCTTTACGATTCATGGTACTTTGCCTTTTTGAAGAAAGTTGTAGCTGTGTGCCAGCCATCTGTGGCTGATGGTCTTTTCAATCTCCGAAATTTACGTGTCGGAAGCAGGTGCCAGCCACTGCGGATACACATAGGTAACTCATAGTGTCTGCTCTCAATTTAAAGTACCATGTTTACTGTTTAAAAGCTGCGGAGACTGTGCAAAACTTATTTTTGACGATAATGTTCAGTTCTTTGTGTCTTAAGATCTTTCCTTCCTACATTGTAGTCTTTTATATTTTGCGGTCTTTTTACCGTGCCTGGCTGTCTTCTCTTCCCTGTCTTGCAATGTTTTCTTCGTGACTTTCGATCCTTTCTTCTAATCTCCGAAATACGGGATCACAGAAGTTGAAATTTACGACAGATAAACGCAAATCCACACGATAAGAAAACTGTGGAAAAACGCACTTATGTACAGATCAGGACACTTATTAAAGGAAACGTTTTCTTTAAAAAAATGTCCTAAACTGTACATAGATGTCTTTTTCCACGTCTTATCGGTATCACCATACCATTTCTCACGATGAGAAAGGGACAGCTAGACTAAGGGCTACACCAGTGATAATGGTCTGAGAGTTGTGGCAGGTGCAGAATGAAAAACGAAAGCCACCCATTATAGTATCTCCATCTGATACATTATAAAACACTGTTGAAGTGGAATTCTGCACCTTGGGATCATCTGAGAAAATCTTTGTGATTTTTAGAGGCTGGTCTGTTTAAAGAGGCGGCAAGAGTATGCCACAGATTGATTCCTTCAACAAGCGTGCTATCATGAATTCCTGCAGAGTCGCTCAAATCACCCAGGGAGAGTTTCAAAAAGTTATCTAGATGAAACACACGAAGGCAGGTAATGGCACCTAGCCGTCTTGAGCACACATGTTTATCTTCCCTTTCAACCTAATTGGCACAGACGCTTCTGGCAGAGTAAACTATTATTAAAGATGACGTTTTGCTATGGGTAAAGTTTTATTAAGTCACACGACTTTCTACCATGTTTTTCCTTCAGTGTCTGCCAAAATTTCTGCTTGAAATGAAGGTGAAGAGCAAGTGAAGTGCATATAAAGTCACGTTAATTCCCAACCTTTCAAGTTGTGTTCTGGCAAGAACACAACTGAAGAAGCCATGTTTTGGTTTAAATTGCTGAAGATAGTGATGAGTGCGAATTCAAGGCATCTTCTTTCCTAGGTGTCATTTTCTTTGGAACAAATGATGTTTTATTTTAGTTTATCAAGTGGTTATGATATTTGTAGTGCATTGTGCAGGTACTTTATGGTTGTTTATTCTACTAGCATAACTGTCTTCCGAGATGCACTTGTAGAGTTCTCATCCACTAACCTTCCTAAAGCCTCTTTGTTCCTTTCAACCCGAACTTTATCTTACCCTTCTTTCAGTTACAACTCTACCAAACACTTAACCAGGTATTCTAACCAGAATTATTTCCCTTGTAGTTCTTACACCATATGTAAAGTCTCTGCCAATCCCTAGGTACGATTCTCCCTTTTTCATCCATTGTTTGGACAACTACAACAACCACTTGATCACCTCCTGTTTTTAACACTGTTTTGTTTTCATCACTACTAGTTGGTTTTTCTCTCTATTAATTCTACACACTGGCTCTGACATTTCGTACTTATATCTGGCTCTTCGTCACTCCTACACAGTCTTAAACCTCCCTGCCCAATGCATAAAATAATTGCCGTCCCCCCTTTTCATTAACTAACAGTGCCTGACAAAACTCTATCCATCTTCGAGTACCTCCACCTCCCTATCTAATGACACTCCTCTTCATTCTTAACTGTTAATTTTTTTTCCTATTCTTTCTCACTATACTTTTTCGTATTCGCAGCAAAATTTGCTCATAAAACATCACCTATTCTCTCATCGGCTCTTTTTTCACTACCTCAACACTTCATTAAACTTTATTTTCCTCTCCATATACTCTTTCCTACGTATATCATTAACAATAGGTTAAATTTTTTCTCCCTTACCACCCTCTAAGCCTCATTATTCACCCAGTCCATTTTCTTTCTTCCTACACCTACCCTCCTATAGCTACAAAATTTATCTGTACACTATTACTTCATTTTAAAATGTGTTCCATTCCTCTTACGCCCCCCCCCCTCATTACTTGTACTCTCTCTGGCCCACCTTTCTCCCAGTTGTTGCATATATCTTACACTAATTACCTTCTCCTTAAATTTCATAATTTTTGCTTCACTCTTACCAAATGATGACATTCTCCTTGAACCCCATCTACCTCCTACTCTCACCGTAGCAACCAATAAATAATGGTCTTATATATATATATATATATATATATATATATATATATATATAAGAAGCAAATACAAAGTGGGAGTTGTCACAGTTGCTTTTTGCTGATGACACTGTGCTTTTGGGAGATTCGGAAGAGAAGCTGCAGAGGTTGGTGGATGAATTTGGTAGGGTGTGTAAAAGAAGAAAATTGAAAGTGAATATAGGAAAGAGTAAGGTGATGAGGATAACAAAAAGAATAGGTGACGAAAGATTGGATATCAGATTGGAGGGAGAGAGTATGGAGGAGGTGAATGTATTCAGATATTTGGGAGTGGACATGTCGGCGGATGGGTCTATGAAGGATGAGGTGAATCATAGAATTGATGAGGGAAAAGGGTGAGTGGAGCACTTCGGAGTCTGTGGAGACAAAGAACCTTGTCCATGGAAGTAAAGAGGGAATGTATGAGAGTATAGTTATACCAACGCTCTTATATGGGTGTGAAGCATGGGTGATGAATGTTGCAACGAGGAGAAGGCTGGAGGCAGTGGAGATGTCATGTCTGAGGTCAATGTGTGGTGTGAATATAATGCAGAGAATTCGGAGTTTGGAAATTAGGAGGAGGTGCGGGATTACCAAAACGATTGTCCAGAGAGCTGAGGAGGGGTTGTTGAGGTGGTTTGGACATGTAGAGAGAATGGAACGAGACAGAGTGACTTCGAGAGTGTATAAATCTGTAGTGGAGGGAAGGCGGGGTAGGGGTCGGCCTAGGAAAGGTTGGAGGGAGGGTAAAGGAAGTTTTGTGTGCGAGGGGCTTGGACTTCCAGCAAGCATGTGTGAGCGTATTTGATAGGAGTGAATGGAGGCATATGGTTTTTTAAAACTTGACGTGCTGTTGGAGTGTGAGCAAAGTAACATTTATGAAGGGATTCAGGGGAAACCGGCAGGCCGGACTTGAGTTCTGGAGATGGGAAGTACAGTGCCGGCACTCTGAAGGAGGGGTGTTAATGTTGCAGTTTTATAACTGTAGCGTAAAGCACCCTTCTGGCAAGACAGTGATGGAGTGAATGATGATGAAAGTTTTTCTTTTTCGGGCCACCCTGCCTTGGTGGGAATCGGCCGATGTGTTAATAAAAAAAAAAAAAAAATATATATATATATATATGTCGTGCCGATTAGGTAAAACTGGCCAATTAGCAAGAACTCATCTAAAATTAAGTCCTTTCTAAAATTTTCTCTTATACGTTTAAAGATATTTTTTTTCATTTATGTTAATGTAAGAATTTATAATTTTGTACCAAGAGAAACTTTGAAAACCTACCAAACCTTATTACAACAAGCGCAATTTAATTTAGCCTAACCCAACTAAATATATTTTAGATACGTTAACATTAATTTAATAATAAACAAACACAATGAAATATATTTTTTTCGTTATGTTCAGAATGATTTTGGCGAAATTATTGCATACACAAATTTTCACTTGTCTTATATGGCAAGGTGAGCGTTGCTATTTAAGCCAAAATCGCAAGTTTTACCTAATCGGCACGACATATATATATATATATATATATATTTAAAAATATATATATATATATATATATATATATATATATATATATATATATATATATATACACACACACACACCTTACCCTTCTGAATCATGTACATTCAAAAGTCTGCTCATCAACTCTCTCATCTACGATTGTTTAGTTAAACATCTGTAAATACTCCCTATGTAGTATCACGTGTACGGTTTTATGCTCTTCTTCTAAAACACTCATTATCTATTATCGAACCACTTACTAAGCATAGGTCACCCAGAAGCCTGTGTTATCATTTACCCCTGTTACTCCAAGCTTACCCTCACCGAATCTTCAACAGTTTCTCCTACTTCAGTATTTATGTCAATATCTGTTATTTCCTCGATTCAAAACTCCTACACTCGCTCAACACCACCAAATATATCTGCACTAAACAACCTCATTTCCTAGGTACGTAAACCGGTCGACCACACAGCAACCTGTGACCTGGTCAATGGCGCGTGAGACTGTAACACTGCACGTGTTAGAACGTGCTGAATTATTGTTGGAATAATACTTATTTTTAATTTATGTACATACAAATTATATCCTCTGTCACACAGTCTTTGAAAATGAAGGGACCAGACTATGGAATGGCGGAGGGAAGCGCGGTTGACACGCATTATAAAAAACACCAGGTATAATATTTTCACCATATATCAACTCTGATGTATGCAGATAACACTTTTTTGGCAGAGACTGAAGATGTATTTACAATAGTTCAAGTTTGTGTGACTGTGTCAACGTCACCGTCGTCGAAAAGGTATATAAATTCAGCTTAATTAATGGGAACCAAATAAAGAATAAAATTGTGTGTGAAATTAGGGTGAAGGAAGAAGAGATAATCTCACTATACCATGAAAGCAACAAATTTATTACCCACATGGTATAGTGGGATTATCATTTCATGGACGGAAGCGATGGACTTTGGTTCTGATGCTGTTTGTTTTAATCCATATTTCGGAATTTCTGTGTAATTGTAAATTACGGAACAGCTGAAGGTAATCAAATAGTTCCTTCGTACACTTTGTGGCTACGCCGGAATAATTCATAGCATTCCATTACCAATTTTAATAAAAAAAAAAATCGTGGAAAATGCATGCGATTGATAAAAGGCAATAATGAACAAGTGATGTTCTGGGTATAGTTAGAGCAGAGTTCTGGAAGAATCAAAACCGTTGTCAGGAGTGAGGACGTAAGAGGCAACTGGAATAAATGCTTCAAAAATGGCATCATACTGACGTGTAAACAACACACGTGTGAAGCGTTGAAAACCTTGCATGAGGATATGTTTCTCCCACCCGAGGCTTCATCAACCCAGTAGTGAGACGAAGACAGCAAAGAAATTGAAATTAGAACAGAATTACACAGAGCCACAGACACAGAGCCACAGACACAGAGCCACAGACACAGAGCCACAGACACAGAGCCACAGACACCAGAAACCACAGACACCAGAAACCAGACACAGAGCCACAGACACAGACCAGACACAGAGCCACAGACACAGAGCCACAGAAACACAAGCCACAGACACAGAGCCCAGACACAGAGCCAAGACACAGAGCACAGACACAGACCACAGACACAGAGCCACAGACACAGAAGCCACAGACACAGAGCCACAGACACAGAGCCACAGACCAGAGCCACAGACCAGAGCAATACACAGAGCCACAGACACAGAGCCACAGCCACAGAGCCAAGCCACAGAGCCACAGCCCCAGAGCCAGCCACAGAGCCACAGCACAGAGCCACAGACAAACCACAGCACAGAGCCACAGCACAGAGCCACAGCACAGAGCCACAGACACAGAGCCACAGCACAGAGCCACAGACACAGAGCCACAGCACAGAGCCACAGACCAGAGCCACAGCACAGAGCCACAGGCACAGAGCCACAGCACAGAGCCACAGACACAGAGCCACAGACACAGAGCCACAGACACAGAGCCACAGACACAGAGCCACAGACACAGAGCCACAGACACAGAGCCACAGACACAGAGCCACAGACACAGAGCCACAGACACAGAGCCACAGACACAGAGCCAACCAGGCACACAGAGCCACAGACACAGAGCCACAGACACAGAGCCACAGACACAGAGCCACAGACACAGAGCCACAGACACAGAGCCACAGACACAGAGCCACAGACACAGAGCCAGACACAGAGCCACAGACACAGAGCCACAGACACAGAGCCACAGACACAGAGCCACAGACACAGAGCCACAGACACAGAGCCACAGACACAGAGCCACAGACACAGAGCCACAGACACAGAGCCACAGACACAGAGCCACAGACACAGAGCCACAGACACAGAGCCACAGACACAGAGCCAGACACAGAGCCACAGACACAGAGCCACAGACACAGAGCCACAGACACAGAGCCACAGACACAGAGCCACAGACACAGAGCCACAGACACAGAGCCACAGACACAGACACAGAGCCACAGACACAGAGCCACAGACACAGAGCCACAGACACAGAGCCACAGACACAGGGAGACCACAGACACAGAGCCACAGACACAGAGCCACAGACACAGAGCCACAGCCACAGAGCCACAGCCACAGAGCCACAGCCACAGAGCCACAGGCACAGAGCCACAGGCACAGAGCCACAGGCACAGAGCCACAGGCACAGAGCCACAGACACAGAGCCACAGACACAGAGCCACAGACACAGAGCCACAGACACAGAGCCACAGACACAGAGCCACAGACACAGAGCCACAGACACAGAGCCACAGACACAGAGCCACAGACACAGAGCCACAGACACAGAGCCACAGGACACAGAGCCACAGACACAGAGCCACAGGCACAGAGCCACAGACACAGAGCCACAGACACAGAGCCACAGACACAGAGCCACAGACACAGAGCCACAGCACAGAGCCACAGCACAGAGCCACAGCACAGAGCCACAGAGCCACAGAGCCACAGACACAGAGCCACAGACACAGAGCCACAGAGAGCCACAGACAGAGCCACAGGACACAGAGCCACAGGCACAGAGCCTATGACACAGAGCACAGAAGTGACAAGCACAGACACAGAGCACACAGAACACAGAGCCAACAGGCACAGAACTACACAGGCACAGAGACCACAGCACAAACACAGAGCGACACAAGCACAAGACAAAGCCACAGGCACAGAGCACAAAGTGAACGACGAAAGGCACACACAGGCACAGAGCACAGCGGACTACCGGAGTCAGGGGGGGGGGGGAAATACATCAGATTTTCGGGTTTGAAGTTGATCAGAAAAAGCATTCTCTAGTTATAACATGAGCCAACACTTCAGTTAATACAATTGGCAAATTGATATTTACACAGCTTAAAGTGAGTGACAAGCTGAGTTTAAATATAGCCCACCGTTGGTAAAAGTTTGAATCTGATCTGAAATGGTGTTCCCACATCTAATGCAGCGTGACTCTTGGGTTCAGGAAACCACACCAGTGGTGAAAATTTGAAGCCGACCAGATAAGTCGTTCTCCAGTCATGGCACGAATTCCAACGATTCAAAGTTTTTTTCTGTTTTACTGCAACAAATTTGCTTGTACGCAAATGAAACTTAAGCATACCTAGCCTAGGATTCTCGATTATACTAAGCCTTTCGAAAGGATATTTAATGATAATGTGATTTAACGGGATTTTTTTTTTTCATAATTTACACAGAAAATAGTCACGGGTCCACCTGGACATTTGAACGTCTCTGTCGTTGTCTTATTTTCTTTGGCCACTTTTTTTTGTTTAAAACTATACTACAGAGTTGGATCTGTGCTTCAGTTTCCTGAACTGAGCCTGAATATTCAGCCTGCCACCCCCCATACACAGGCGCTCCCCATTATAATAATATGCTACAGAGTATTTTGGAAAATTTTCGAGCCATTGTAGGAGGATGGGAATAGGTTCAACAACTTTGGTCATAGAGAACTTGAGCATGCCAATTGAATCAAGAATTTATTTCTTATTACCGTGCACAAGTGTTGAGAATTTGAAAGCCGATTGTATTAGGCATTCTTGCTTTGTGAGCGAAATAAAATAGAAAAGTTGGAAGGGAAAAAAATCAGGCAGCCTCTTAAAGGTACGTACCCCCTTCAGGGACACCTAATTATCCCTCCGCTACTACCGCTATCAATACCACCACTGCTACTACTCCCCCGTCTTCGTCTTACCCCCACCAGAAGAAGAAAAAGAGAGCTCCTGCTACCTCAGAACAGTGGGTGATATCACTTGAGCTTAAGATCAGACAATATTACGAAACGAATCGATTTCGCGACACCATCACTGACGTTCATGTCTGAAGTACCAATATTCTCACGTGAAAGAGGTCCCTTGATGTCCCAGTATGACGGAATTACAATTGGACACGAAATGAGAGAGAGAGAGGGATAGAGCGGGAGGGAGAGGGGAGAGGGAAAGGAGAAAGGAGAGAGGAGAGTTGGAGGGAAGGGAGAGAGGAGAGTTGGAGGGAAGGGAGAGAGGAGAGTTGGAGGGAAGGGAGAGAGGAGAGTTGGAGGAAGGGAGAGAGGAGAGTTGGAGGAAGGAGAGAGGAGAGTTGGAGGGGAAGGGAGAGAGGAGAGTTGGAGGGGAAGGGAGAGAGGAGAGTTGGAGGGGAAGGGAGAGAGGAGAGTTGGAGGGGGGAGAGGAGAGTTGGAGGGAAGGGAGAGAGGAGAGTTGGAGGAAGGAGAGAGGAGAGTTGGAGGGAGAGGGAGAGAGGAGAGTTGGAGGGAAGGAGAGGAGAGTTGGAGGGAAGGAGAGAGAGAGTTGGAGGAAGGGAGAGAGGAGAGTTGGAGGAAGGGAGAGAGGAGAGTTGGAGGGAAGGAGAGGAGAGTTGGAGGGAGAGAGGAGAGTTGAGAGAGAGGAGAGGGAGAGAGTGGAGGGGGAGGGAGAGAGGAGAGGGGAGGGAGAGAGGAGAGGGAGGGAGAGAGAGAGGGGAGGGAGAGAGGAGAGGGAGGGAGAGAGGAGAGGAGGGAGGGAGGAGAGAGGAGGGGGAGGGAGAGAGGAGAGGGGGAGGGAGAGAGGAGAGGGGAGGGAGAGAGGAGAGGGAGGGAGAGAGGAGAGGAGGGAGGACGAGAGAGGAGGAAGAGGAGAGTGGAGGGAGGAGAGGAGAGGAGGAGAGGGAGAGAGAGAGGGAGGAGAGAGAGGAAGGGAGGGAGGGAGGGGGTGTTATTTTTTACCACTGAGAGAACACTACTGATAGTTGAGTGTGTACGGTATGATGTCCCAACAAGAGCTGACGAGAGTATGAATGGGGAAAGTAATGAATAAAAGTCACATAACTGTGGCAGGGACCAGGCAAGCTGACCTGCACCCTCCACCAGGAAGAGTAATGGTGCCAGGGTGAGTACGGGCGAAGAAACTCCCTACTACTAGCCATCAGTGTGACGAAGTGTTAAGGACAATCAAACAAAAATAAATGGGCGAATAGTTGTGAAATATTGTAGAATACAGCGAAGATGAACGATACAAACTTTTATCGCCACCACCACCACCTCAGTAGGTGGCTCCAACATGTTTCCCCTCCTTAAAATGCGGGTGGCCCCCCCCATGTTTTCGTATCGGAGCTTCAAGCAGTCCTGATAAGTTTTCTACATCTCCATAATTTTGTGGCCCCTTAGAATTTTACATCTTCATAATGGCTGTGGCCCCTAACACATTTCCCTCAATTGCTGATAGCAATTACACGTTGCCTTTATTACACTGATGGTCTCTCCAACAACTTTCCTTTGTGTAATGCTAGTGGCTCTTAACACGTTTTACTCTTTATAATGATTTACTGAGGGGGCGAAGGGGTAGAAGCACCGATGAATAGTGGCTGTTGGCTAGTGTGTGTGATCTTCAGGCGACTGAGAATCGTCTCAGTGACGATTTCTTTTTAAGAGGGCGAAACACCCTTGTCTCGCCCAAGAATTGCATAACCCGCTGCTCGTCTGTAAGGTTTACTGGGTCTGCTACTTCATAAGAACATTATTATAAATATAACCCTTAGTCACTGAAGCAAAAATCTACTAAAGCGTGGTCTCCTTGCAGAGGCTTCTGTTTCGACGTCTTTCTGTTCGTTTTCCGGGACACACATGGCCTGGGCGCCAACAGAACTCCACATCCTTGTGAATGAAGACAAGCTAACCACTCCAGGGTATATTAGATCACAGGATGGACAGAAGAATACCGGGGCAGGGTAAACAGCATGTGGAGCAGGCCAAGTATACAGTGAATCGAGCTATCAAGACGAGAGCAGCTAGGATTGCGTGAAGCTACGCAATAAACACAGTCGACTCTAATGGAATTACCGTTGAGGCAATCACAGAAAACCAACAGCACCCTCGCTGTTTTACGCTTCAATAACGACTATTATCCTTGAAAGCATAAACTGTATCATGCTAAATGAAGATGTCTCTAGAGAATACTAGAAGGTCAACTTATTGATCCTGTCTAGCATCATTACTTTTGTACTCAAGTACGAGAGTAATGATTTGAATGTATGTGTGGGTTTGTGCAAGTGCTCAGTAAGGCTCAGCATGGGCTCAGTAAGACTCGACTTAAGCTTGAAATGTGACTGACATAAAAGCCCTAAATAAGCTAGCTTCAAGGCAATCAAACAGCTTGCTTCAACAATACGACGACCCAACCGCCAAACAGCAGTAATGCTCGAAGAAGCGGAGAACAGAACAGCGACAGGCAAGGAATCAGGAGAACAAAAAAGACCCTAACAGTGAACCTTCAACTGATCCTACACATATGGAATACAACTCCCATATTACTGAAACTGAGTTCAGAAATTCCATTTTCCCTGACTACGACAATGCATAGATGCCAGCACAAATGTAGGTCTAGAGTTGAACTCGGGACCAGAGACAGTGTGTCTCCACAACATACAACCTCTTCAAACTTCAAATACCACTAAGTCTAAATAATGCTCTGCTAATAGTTGCACAAAGTTACGAGATATATGTCCCGGGTCACCAACGAAGACATTCTCAACCAAAACAGTCTAAATGACAAGAGCTGACAGAGCAGAGACGAGATGTTTCCTACACGAGGGAGAAGCAAGCCTGCAGCTCCGACGTCAGGTGGCTCTTATCAGGTAGTGCCTGAAACGAACACTATAACCAGTGGGCAGATAGTTTGCAGTGCTGGCAGCCAATCAAAACCCCAACAGCGAGCATAATGAGAGGTGTAGTTGTTTCATTATACCTACATACAAAAGCTAACTTAAGTCAAATAAAAATATAAGGTATGAAATTTTTCTTACAGCTAATAATGAGAGCATCAGCAATATAAAATTATAGAAAAAGACAATATATGCAAAATTTTTACTGCATCCTTTCTCTGAGGAAACAATGTACTCTAAGTATTTATCCAAGGTCAACACTTGGGCTCGACATTTAGGAGTCCACATAAACTGCCCACGAAGACGCATCTTAGGCACTGTTCAAAAAACACTAGGAAAGAAGCCATTCTGACTGCAAAAACATCTAGATCACAATCCAGGAGAGGGATTCAAGAAGCCTCGCATGATGAACGAAGGTCTTTCTTTTGCCCTCTCCTTTAGAAACTTCAGAATAAGCCAGGTAAGCAAGGTTATGGTGAACCCTGAACAGGTAGCACAGGCCAAGTTCCTCAGCACACTTAACAAAGTGGCTTTCAGTAGGGAAAGTATGGAATGCACCTGGACAAAACTGTAACCCAGCCTGATGAATAGGATTTAGGAATCGCAGGAGGAAAGTGCTGTGGAGTAGTAGATCTGGAAGCCCTATAACAGCTTGGAATGACAGAAGCCACGTGCAGGCGAAGCTGGTTCCGACCCTCTAACACGGTGCGCGGAAGCTACTGTTTCCAGGCTGTTATAAGAGAGGAGGGAGACCATAATGTCTTCAGGTTATATTAGAGAGAGAGAGAAAAAAAATGAATGAGAATTCTCTTTTTCCAGTCCTTGTTACGAAGAAAGATCATTGTGGTGTTTCCAGGTTATCTTACAAAGAGAGAAAAAAGGAGAGGAAGGAGACTATCATACTGTTTTCCAAGTTATATTACAGGAAGAGGGAGATCATTCAAGTGATACGCTTACCTTAGAAAAACTTTCTTAACTCCTTGAACATTTAACCTTCACTTTTATTTCGCTATGCTTTATCTTTTAAGTTAGGTTTCCAGTATTACGTAAAACCTTCAGCTCACGATTTTCCAAATTTGTCTAGATTAATTATATAGCCGTTTTTTGTGCTATAGTAATGCTAGTGAGGCTCCCTCCCTGGCGCCTAAGGATATCCCAGGAGTGTTTCCTCTCGGTTACTTGAACTTTGATAATTTATGCTTAATTTATTCACAATTTATGCTTAAACTTGACTGTAAATACCCATGTTCTTGCTATATGTATTTTACAACAAGTTTATAATACGTAGTCCTGTGATTACTAGAGTATATTAACCTCTCGTTTATCGGTGTTTAATACTGAATTTTCTTTCCTTATATAGGTACTGTTGGCCACACCTCTACGTCAGTTTCCATAATCCTCCTTCAGCTGTGATAAGTGAAAAATATTATTTTGTTTTTTTTCCTATCTGGTAATAACAATGAGTCACTGCAGAGTTCGAAAAGCTTCAGCAAATTCGTTTCCTAATTTCTGAGGGATTTTTTTTATGAAAAAACTATGTAACAGATTTCAGGAAAAGTTGAGTATACGTTTTTTTTTCTTATGAGCCTAAATGTTTTTTGTACATCGTTTACCAAAAAAATTGGCTAGTTTTTCATAGCAGGAAGAGTTATACCACAAATTAACAATGTGTTTATAAGGCATCAAATGTCTTGAAGTTAAAATACTAATTCTGCAAATTTGTTATAATGTAATCATCTCGAAAATATTGTTACATTTTACGTGCTACAAAGAATATTCAACAAGGATATTAATATTGAAAATAATCAGTTGAGCAACATTGTTCTCTTATATTCTTTGGGTCCCAATCGAATCAAACCCCAGAAGTAGTCACCAGTCATAGCATTTTCTCGCATCTTCTCTGGTACCTCTTCATCGTTCGAGTGTTACGGTGATACGTTCACCGCCTTCGTCACTCTAGTCTCAAAAATATTGTCTAAAGAAGTCAGAGTGAACAAATAGCGTAATTTGGGATACACTGCAACCAAGTCTTCAAATCTGTTCAGTCATATCTTCAACTATCTATTTGGGGTTTCCATTCCTGTTACTTAGAAATCCATACCACATTTATACCTCTCAGTATCTTTTTTTTTTTTTCAATGGCCAACATTAGACTGGTCCAACAAATGTATGTAGATATCTTGCTAGTAAGAACCACTCAATTCCTGCCTAAAACGAGATGTTAAAACGTCTGCACTGAACTTGTCCAACTCCCAGGTCCTTGACACAGTCACCTGTATAGTTAAATCTGATATGCTTAAGCATGATTCATTAATATATCTCAACCCTTTTCAGAATATTAAGTTTCTACTACTGAATTTACGTTATCACATTCACGGATGGAAAGGGACGGGGTAACGCCAAATTTGTTGGGGGAGGGGATCATACAGCCCCTGGGAAGATGACAGAATCAGATTACATCCACGGGAAGGAAGGACAGATCCTAATCCTTAGATCAAAAGCGCCTTACCGACATCAAAGCATCGCTCTTGATGGGTCTACTTCTAAAGGTGGACTAGGAATTAGTATTTTTATCCTGTATGGTGCTGAGTAAACAACATTTTTTTCTACCTTCACCATTGTGTGCTTAGAAATATTTATCATGAAAAAATAACATTAATTTTGGAGGCGTGTTGGCTCTTAACAGAATCAAGGAAAAGCAAATGCCACACTATGCCACAAAGTACTAGTGTTAGGTTACAGCTACATTAACAGATATTAAGGTTAATTATCTGTTTCATCAGTCTACGACCAATTTAGTATCCAATGACACCAAGAACTAGCCTGGTGTCACATGTCTGTAAGCAAGTCAGGTGTCGGTCCGATATGTTGTGCACCAAGCCATTACGCCCTAAATAACTGATTTTAAATCTTCTACTTATTGTAGTTATGGAAGTTATAATAACCACCAACTACAATTTGTCCATGTTTTTACGGTCAGCAACTTTCAGCGTTCAAACCTGATGGTAATGACTAGCTTCTGTCTTTTTGCACAACGGACACTTGTAACACTTCTAAGTGTTTTTTGGGGGACTCGTATGTCGATCTGTCAGCTATGAGCCTGACTGCTAAAGTACCAAGCCATCCAACCCTAAATGGCTGCTGTCAAACCTGGTACCAACAGTAGCTATAGAATTCCAAGTGATCACTAACCACGATCCAACTACATTTTTTTTTTTTAGTCATCAACCCACAGCAATCAAAACTGGCAGCAATGACTCTCTCTTGTTCCATTGTCATCCATGATATATTTAGGTTAGTGAATCCTTGCAACAAATCAATGTGTTATTTGGGGATTCGAACACTGGTCTGTCATACCCTAAAGGAGTGTTTTAATTCCTGCTGCTATGGACTTTCTAGCCTCCTTTCGTTGCCAAACTATCAGGCTCATATATGATAAACATAAAATTAACGGAGTAACTTCTTGCATCAGAGATAACAAGTGATTGCAAGTTAGCTATCTTTGATGTGACTGCTTCGTTCAGTAATGTGCAAGAATCAGATTTGCCCAAAAAAAAAAACGAACATGACATGTTATTTAAACCGATTATTGAACTGGTCAAAGTGTGCTTTGATTCCAAATTCGTGGTTATTAAGTTTTATGCCCAAAAATATGGTATATTTTTGGAAACCTCTTTAGTTCAATGTATGTATTAAATTCTTTGTAGTAAAACTTTTGAAGTACATATTGCCTATCAACGTTAGGCGGATCTGTAATTGTACCCGATTTCTAATTTACCGTCCAATAAATATCTAATTGAATAACCAGAGGCCCTTCAGCATTTCATCTTCAGTGTTAATTTCATGAACAATTCTCCAGACAGTACATATCATCTAATAGGTTGTGGTAGACTGCTGGAATTGAGCCCTGCAGCACATGTACACCATACGGGTCAGGCAGGAGTAATGTGATCTTTGCTAACTTGAGATCTTTTGGACACCCTCTGTGAATACCAAGGTCATTGTGCATAATAGAGCCCACATAGAATGTAACTTTAATCGAAAATTATAATTTTTTTAATTGAATCTGAACAAGAGCTGTATCGTCTTGCCCAGGGGTACTTAACCTTTATTTTTTACTATTATAGACCCCCAATGAATTGCCAAATATGTCCCCATACCTACCACCCTTCACCAGACTTCCGAAATCACCACCACCACCAGTCCTATTAGATATCAGTATGACTTGAAAAGATGTCAATAGCTTGATTTTACTTTACATATTGATAGCTAGCAACAGAACAGGTGATAGTTTATTCTAATCTAACAATTATTTTTTTTATAAAGTGTTCAGAGATCGAGTCTCGTACCCCCATTATTTGGTTCCCATACCCTATTATTTGGTTCCCATACCCTATTATTTTGATCCCATACCCCATTGGGTATGGACACGTGAACGAGAGCCTCTTACAACACTGAAAATACAGAAGAACATTGCATAACTTAAAAAGCAATTATTTTTTCAGTAGGTTTTTAAGGATTCTAAGAGCCGATTGGAAACAGCACCTAGTGTGAACTGATTCTCTCCTATATGATATTTAAGAACAGCGTGAACAGAAAATCTTCCCTATGTCATCAGGTAACACACGTAACTCTTCAGTCAACCGTAGCGGAATTATTCCATTTTCTGTGGTTATGTGTTAGTATTTGTGTTATTCTCGTAAAAAAATGGCCCCCTATTTTCTCATTACTAGCAGCAACTGGCTCACTCGGCTTCTAAAGGGGTCATATGAATCATGCGTAGAATTTGTCGGCATCATTATTGGAACGTCACTGTTCCAAGGAAAGCGAATTTACAAATATAAACTGATTAAAAAAAACTTTGTAGTCGTAACTACCTAACATTTTACGGATTTAAGTAGTATGAATACTTTTAAGACGAGTGACATGGCTGGGTTTCTGAGCTGAGTGATCGGTTTGATATCTTGAATAATTTATATACGTATCTTACTAAGCATTTTCTAACCTGACATTTCAATACTTTCTGAAATGATGATAATTTAACTAAATATAACAGTGACACTATCAACTATTCCATTGTAATGCATCTCAAGCGATAGTCGTCAAACCTTCACTACAGATGATCCTGCGTGCTCTACTCCCCTTAGTTTTAATTCACATCATTCGGTAATTGCAGAGAATAACACGCTTGTTAGTTTAACAATAATTGTGGGGGATAAATATGATATTCTTAATAACCCCAACAACATCAGGATACATTTTTTTACAATGCTTTTCTTTTGCATTATGTAGAAAATGTGTGGGTGCCTGCTTAGCCCCGTCAGTTCTAATATTTTTTTTTTTCCACGTGGACGATGCTTTACTTCGAAAGAACATGTGCCATCTGGTTCCTTCTATCTAACCTTGGATGTTTCCTTGAATAACCTTGCTTCAGTGCTAAATATATATATATATATATATATATATATATATATATATATATATATTATTATATTATATATATGTATGTATGTATGTATTATGTATGTATGTATGTATATATATGTATGTATGTATATATGTATATATGTATATATGTATATATGTATATATGTATATATGTATGTATATATGTATATATGTATGTATATATGTATATATATATGTATATATGTATGTATATATGTATATATGTATGTATATATGTATGTATATAGTATATATGTATATATATATGTATGTGTATATATATATATATGTATGTATATATATATGTATATATATATATGTGATATATATATTATATAGTATATATATATATATGTATATATATATATATATATGTATATATATATATATGTATATATACCTAAGAATTTACAGGATGAAAATTTACACTTCTTGTATCAATAATATGGCTGATTTTGATGAGGATCATTATAATTATGGCATTAAGATAATGCAATTGATGATCAACGTGGTAATGTGAGAATGATTAATCAAAATCGTGTATGCGGCAGGGAAAGAATTTGTGACCCTCGTTACTGATGTATCTGGGTAGGAACCACTAAACTATGCACTGATGTTAAGACGCAGTTAACTTTTGTTCTTTTGTGTTGCAGTGATTCAGGGTACATTTGGACTCTGTGCTCGCTAGGACTCGTTGAGCGACATTTCATTGTATGACTCTAATGCATGATTAATTCTAGCATTTAACATTCCGATCTAAGGACACTTTTCAAACGCGATCATCCATATTGATTCGTGCGCGGGAGAGACAGTGAGACCTTTGCCTTAGCGAAAGTATTTAATATTCAGTGTTAAGTTTTTTAATGAGCGCTACTTACTGAATGAGTGTCCTTGGCATCGAGCGCGTCCGTCCATACGCACTCTCTACAATTTATTCGTCTCTGACACGCAAGGCTTTGTAAAGCGTAATATTTTCCGCAGTTTATATAACAAATGCTTGTCATACGCACGGAATACTCTGTCTACCAAGGTATGCAGTACCTTAAAAGTCAACCATCTTCATTACAAGTGTAACAGCAGGCGGACCGCCTTGGTTATAGGAAAAGAACTACTACCATTGTTAGTTCTAGGAATTTGTCATCATACTAGTAAATAGTTCATGACCTTAAAATAAAAACTACCCTTCCTCTTTTTTTTTCTAATTACTACTAGTTCCTACAATTTCAGCGCCTCCCCGTGAATATACAAAAGCCACCCTTGTTTTGCAGACACAAAAACTGCATAGAATAAGTAAGACATTTGGTCATTGGGACTGATGGACCGATTGTTGATTGGTGATGGTGAGTGCTTGCTTAATTCACGTTAAACGCTAAACCCACGTGGGTCATTCAGCGCAAGACGTGTTGGAGGCTTGATCCTCCGTCTGCTGAGCGCGAGACAGATACGCTTCCTATTTTGCACTCACCTAGATGTCTGGTGATGGTGAGTGCGCGAATGTTGGGGAAGAGGGAAATGTGCGGGGTAGGGGGAAATAGTGGGGTGGTATGCATGGGTACCTGTTTTTTGTAGTCTTCTGTAGTTATTTCCGGAGGTCATGGCCCCAGTGGCCCTGTCCCAGACCACGCCTCCTGGTTCCTTGCCTAATCGATCAGGCTGTTTGTACCCGCCACCCGCAGTCCAAAGTAAGTACCACAGCCCAACTGATCTGGAGCTGATTTGAGGAATTTCTTGATCTCGGTGTTGAGAGCTAGGTGTCTAGTGGAAATCCCCTTCATATATAAAGGGAAGATATCTAAAGGTCGTGGTCCCTTTACACTTACCGATCTGTTTCAGTGTACTCTTCTATTCCTTGCTATTCATTGGAGGTATCCTACAACATCTGCCAAACATCTATGATATATAGTGATTTCAGTGTGCAGATTAGAAACTAATACCTCCAGAATATACCAAGTGTAGATTATCATTTATCTTCCTCGCCTATGTTCTAAGGAGTACCGTTCGAGTGACTTCAGGCTCTCCCTGTAGGGAGTGGGAATGGAGAGATGAGGGTGCAGTAATGGGTGAGGGCTTTACAAAGCCTGAAAGATTTTCCTTGCTTTAAAAATAATGAAATAATTTCCTGGTTTTACAAAGACTGAAAGAATTTCTTGGCTTTACAAAGACTGAAAGACCTTGGCTTTACAAAAATCGAAAGACTTTTCTGGCTTTTCAAAGACCGAAAGACTTTCCTGGCTTTACAAAGATCGAAAGACTTTTCTGGCTTTACAAAGACCGAGAGAATTTCCTGGCTTTACAAAGAGTGAAAGATTTTCCTCGCTTCACTGAGTAAAAGAATTGCCTGGCTTCACACGGACTGAAGAGTTTCCAAGGCCTTACAGATGATCTTGTGACGGACACCTATCACCAAAGTAAGAAAATATTGTTTCTCTCCAAGAAATATATTCTTCTCCTCAACGTCAGTTATTTTTTAGCAATCAAAGAATGTAGTGATCATGAAATCATCTTCTTTTCCTTTTAATGTTTGTTAAAACAGAAAGCAACACTGATGCTCATCCCTTTAAGTTCAACTCAGAAGGAAGCTGCAGAACCATGAAGGTGGGAGAATGTGATTTCGTCCATCAATTAACTGACTTTTACCGTCCTGGGTTAAAATTTTGTTTTCCTATTTGACGAGTCAAAAAAATAGTCTGGCCTAGGGCCAGGATGCGAGGGTTAAACGAACTCTTGAAACCGGTCAAAGGCATATCAGAGTTTTAATGATAGCAGGTGACACCATTTCTCTCGCTAACTGAAGTTTCTCCCAGAGATTGTGTGAGGTTTTTTTTTTCCTGATCTCTAGAGGGACGACATAAGACTTATACACGTTCATAAGGATGCGCTAAATCGTCGGGGTAATAAAGCTCGAGAAATGGCAGGTAATCCGGTTCGATCTAATGAAGGGGTGAACAGCTGCGATTCCTTGGGTTAAAAGGCGTTCCCCGACATAAAGTCAGCTCCACTTCCCATCCATGAAGGAAACGACATAAAAACCTCAACGATATCAAAGCTTCGGATTAAGTGTCATTGTCGTTAGGAATTTTATATCGTAATGTTACGAATCACTGCCGTTTTCAGACTTCATTGCGTCATTTACTGAGTTCAGTGCAGAGAGGACGTGAGGTAGTCTTCTTCCTGCTTACACGGAATATCTTCAATTCTGTTTCAGCTGTGAAGGCTTCGATAAGAGGCTTCCATTAAATTGATACAATACTACTTATTGTGGCAGTTATAACAAGCTATTGCATTCTTGGAACTTGCAGCTAAGGTAAAATATTCTCCATTGTACGTGCTCTGTGTAGTCATAACAACGTAGAACAGCTTAAAGCCTTACATTAATTACTGATCAATGGAAATTATTCAAAAAACACATTGATCTGCAATGGGACAATTTTGCTCGCTGGATGGCGAGCAATGACTAGGTTTTCTCCCTCGCTGGACACACATGTCAAGGAATGATGTAATGTGCTACCTTGGATTCTCGGATAAATCATAGTGGGCCCCTGATCAAATCACATAGCTTACGAGTTCTGTGTATCCAAAACGAGTTCTTGAACTTTCATATGACAACCTTGAGCTTCTATATGGCAACCTTGAGCTTCTATATGGCAACCTTGAGCTTCTATATGGCGACCTTGAGCTTCTATATGGCAACCTTGAGCTTCTATATGGCAACCTTGAGCTTCTATATGGCAACCTTGAGCTTCTATATGGCAACCATGAGCTTTTATATGGCAATTTTGAGCTTTTATATGGCAACCTTGAGCTTCTATATGGCAACCTTGAGCTTCTATATGGCAACCTTGAGCTTCTATATGGCAACCTATTCTTGACCATTCATTTGGCAACCTATTCTTTTACAGATCCAGTACACTTACATTATTCTCCTCCATGTACTGGCACGGAACTGTTGCTTAGAATCCTCTTTTATTTACGACTCTCGTGGGAACCTTATATATAAACTCCTCTAAACGCTGCTGGTTTCAGTAAAATTGCAGATTTTTTTAATAACTTTTGCGGGATGGTCCATAGAAACACTCGTCGTATTTATTTAGGTTTAGTCTTGTGTGAAGAAGACCTTGAAGTTCATTTCTATTTCACTGCCTCAACATCTCTCATTCCGAACAAGATGATATTTGTCATTAGTGAGTCCAGTGATGTTTTGCAGACTTACGGTCATGTCCAGACGAAAGCTTGTATGGCAGTCTCTTGTGTGTGTCCCTTTTATCACTTGTGTGTGTCCCTTTTATCACTTGTGTGTCTCCCTTTTATCACTTGTGTGTGTCCCTTTTATCACTTGTGTCTTCCTTTTATCACTTGTGTCTTTCTTTTATCTCTTCCTTGTGGCTCTCTCTTTCAACCCTTGTGTCTGTCCCTTTTATCCTTTCCTTGTCTTTCTCACTTTTATCCATTGTTTTTCCCCTTTTGTCCCTTGTGTGTTTTCCTTTTCATCCCTTCCTTGTCTCTCTCCCTTTTATCGTTTACCTGTCTCCCTTTTATCCCTTCCTTGTGTTCTTTTTATCCCTTCCTTGTCTCCCTTTTATCCCTGTCTCCCTTTTATCCCTTCCTTGTCTTCCTTTTATCTCTTTCTTGTCTCCCTTTTATCCCTTTCTTGTCTCCATTTTATCCCTTCCTTGTCTCCCTTTTATCCCTTCCTTGTCTCCCTTTCATCCCTTCCTTGTCTCCCTTTCATCCCTTCCTTGTCTCCTTTCCCTTCCTTGTCTCTTTATCCCTTCCTTGTCTCCTTTTATCCCTTCCTTGTCTCCCTTTTATCCCTTCCTTGTCTCCTTTTATCCCTTCCTTGTCTCCCTTTTATTCCTTCCTTATCTCCCTTTTATCCCTTCCTTGTCTCCCTTCCTTGTCTCCCTTTTATCCCTTCCTTGTCTCCCTTTTATCCCTTCCTTGTCTCCCTTTTATCCCTTCCTTGTCTCCCTTTTATCCCTTCCTTGTCTCCCTTTTATCCCTTCCTTGTCTCCCTTTTATCCCTTCCTTGTCTCCCTTTTATCCCTTCCTTGTCTCCCTTTTATCCTTCCTTGTCTCCCTTTTATCCCTTCCTTGTCCCCCTTTATCCCTTCCTTGTCTCCTTTTATTCCTCTATGTCTCCCTTTTATCCTTCCTTGTCTCCCTTTATACCATCCTTGTCTCCCTTTCCAGTCCTTCCTTCTTAGATTCCATGTATCCAACTACCTTTACACTTATTATCCTTCCTTCAGCTCCCTTTATTCAAATTCACTCATTTTACCACTTGTTTCACCCAATTATCTTTCCACACTGTTATACAAATTCTCAGTCCAAATTATTCAAATTATCCTCAATTTAAGAATACATTGTTTCAGATACCTATGTATTCCACCTGTTTCATGTAGTCCATTCTCCAGTCCTTGTTCAATGTATTGTACAGTCCTGTGTTGCAGTGGTAGTGTTCCCAGTCCTGTGTTGCAGTGGTAGTGTTCCCAGTCCTGTGTTGAGTGGTAGTGTTCCCAGTCCTGTGTTGCAGTGGTAGTGTTCCCAGTCCTGTGTTGCAGTGGTAGTGTTCCCAGTCCTGTGTTGCAGTGGTAGTGTTCCCAGTCCTGTGTTGCAGTGGTAGTGTTCCCAGTCCTGTGTTGCAGTGGTAGTGTTCCCAGTCCTGTGTTGCAGTGGTAGTGTTCCCAGTCCTGTGTTGCAGTGGTAGTGTTCCCAGTCCTGTGTTGCAGTGGTAGTGTTCCCAGTCCTGTGTTGCAGTGGTAGTGTTCCCAGTCCTGTGTTGCAGTGGTAGTGTTCCCAGTCCTGTGTTGCAGTGGTAGTGTTCCCAGTCCTGTGTTGTCAGTGGTAGTGTTCCCAGTCCTGTGTTGCAGTGGTAGTGTTCCCAGTCCTGTGTTGCAGTGGTAGTGTTCCCAGTCCTGTGTTGCAGTGGTAGTGTTCCCAGTCCTGTGTTGCAGTGGTAGTGTTCCCAGTCCTGTGTTGCAGTGGTAGTGTTCCCAGTCCTGTGTTGCAGTGGTAGTGTTCCCAGTCCTGTGTTGCAGTGGTAGTGTTCCCAGTCCTGTGTTGCAGTGGTAGTGTTCCCAGTCCTGTGTTGCAGTGGTAGTGTTCCCAGTCCTGTGTTGCAGTGGTAGTGTTCCCAGTCCTGTGTTGCAGTGGTAGTGTTCCCAGTCCTGTGTTGCAGTGGTAGTGTTCCCAGTCCTGTGTTGCAGTGGTAGTGTTCCCAGTCCTGTGTTGCAGTGGTAGTGTTCCCAGTCCTGTGTTGCAGTGGTAGTGTTCCCAGTCCTGTGTTGCAGTGGTAGTGTTCCCAGTCCTGTGTTGCAGTGGTAGTGTTCCCAGTCCTGTGTTGCAGTGGTAGTGTTCCCAGTCCTGTGTTGCAGTGGTAGTGTTCCCAGTCCTGTGTTGCAGTGGTAGTGTTCCCAGTCCTGTGTTGCAGTGGTAGTGTTCCCAGTCCTGTGTTGCAGTGGTAGTGTTCCCAGTCCTGTGTTGCAGTGGTAGTGTTCCCAGTCCTGTGTTGCAGTGGTAGTGTTCCCAGTCCTGTGTTGCAGTGGTAGTGTTCCCAGTCCTGTGTTGCAGTGGTAGTGTTCCCAGTCCTGTGTTGCAGTGGTAGTGTTCCCAGTCCTGTGTTGCAGTGGTAGTGTTCCCAGTCCTGTGTTGCAGTGGTAGTGTTCCCAGTCCTGTGTTGCAGTGGTAGTGTTCCCAGTCCTGTGTTGCAGTGCTGCTGTTCCCAGTCCTGTGTTGCAGTGCTGCTGTTCCCAGTCCTGTGTTGCAGTGCTGCTGTTCCCAGTCCTGTGTTGCAGTAGTTTTCGCAGTCCTGTGTTGCAGTAGTTTTCGCAGTCCTGTGTTGCAGTAGTTTTCGCATCCTATGTTGCAGTAGTTTTCGCAGTCCTATGTTGCAGTAGTTTTCGCAG
>WNWK01002638.1:85000-110000 GCA_009830355.1 Cherax destructor | reverse complement strand
CAGCATCGTTCATACATATCACTCCCATTTCTGGAATGTTTGTGTTATTTACAAGTGTTAGCGTTGTAATGATACTACTGTTATACTTCTATCATTATTATTATTATTATTATTACTACTGTTACTTAGTTATTACCATTAAATAATAAAAACTCACAATACCAATAATAAGTCACAGTTCACTAAAAACCTGCAATTAAGAGAAACGTTAGGATAGTTTTGTTCCCTCCTGAACCATCGTCAACCATCCTAGGTACGTGCTTTTTGTGAGCTATTACGATTACTACTAATACTAATATACTACAATTACTAATAGTTCTACTGTTATTACTACTACTTACAAGGGAGTCATTAGGTGGGGAACTTCTTACCCATCCTCTTTCTGAAGTTGGGGCATCATAGATAAACTTCCAATCTGCCCCTACTTTTTGAGGAGAAATAAATTGTAGTCTTTACAAGTATCGACTAATGTCAGACAATTTTATGTACAAACGCCTGGGTTTATAATCCTTCGTATAGTACAAAAATTATCTATCAATACCAAATAAATGTGAATCAGTGACATGTATGCAATACATGGAACTTGCAATCCTCAAGTCTTAGTCAGGCTAAGTCATTTGAAACACTTTAACGATGTACCTTCAATTCCGTATAAGCATAGAGCGATGGATATGTTTCATTACATGTTTCTCTACCTGCGGAACACTCGTGACCAGTGGTAAATAAGAACTGATTTCACATTATGACAAATACCAAAATGAGATGCAACAATCGCACCTACGAGTCTCACAAGCGAGAAAATGTTAACATTCCACTCGTTTTGTTGAGTCCTGTCGTCCTAAATCTCTCGTGTCGTCGTCATGCAAAGTCACTTCTCATTGTTCACTGGTCACGAGTGTTTCCGAAGATCGAGTGTCACGTCACTGAAAATATCCGTCGTTTTATCCATACAGGTAATCTATTGTACAGTCAATAGTCGCTGTCTGTCATGTCTGGGCCTGACTGAGTAGTGATTTTGTATTGTGTGTAATATTATATGTCGTGCCCATTAGGAAAAACTTGCGATTTTGGCTTAAATATCAACGCCCTTCTTGCCGAATAAGGCAAGCGAAAATTTGTGTATGCAATAATTTTGCAAAAAATCATTCTGAACCTAACGAAAAAAAAAATCATTGTTTATTATTAAATTGTAAACTTATCTAAAATATATTTAGTTGGATTAGGCTAAATTAAATTGCGCTTGTTATAAATAAAAAAATATATATCTTTAAACGTATAAGAGAAAATTTTAGAAAGAACTTAATTTTAAATAAGTTATTGCCAATTGACCAATTTTACCTATTGGGCACGACATATATATTATGCATTTCGTGTTGCAATCAACAAAGAAGCTTGCAATGTTACAGAAAAGATTATAGAGTCCCAGCAAACACGTTCAGAGGAAGCGTTTTTGCTAGAATGCTCTTTACTGCAACAATGCAAGCTCCTGATGTGCTGATTGCAACACGAAAGGCCTAGAGCTATCATTCAATTCCCTCCGTAGCAGTTTTGCATTTTGTATAGCTTTTTCACGATTTCTCTACTTTATCTACTCTACTCTCTTTTCTCTACTCTACTCTCTTTTCTCTACTCTCTCTTCTCTACTCTCTCTTCTGTACTATCTCTTCTCTACTCTCTCTTCTCTACTCTCTCTTCTCTACTCTCTCTTATCTACTCTCTCTTATCTACTCTCTCTTATCTACTCTCTCTTATCTACTCTCTCTTCTCTACTCTCTCTTCTCTACTCTCTCCCCCCCCCCCACTTTCTCACACATTCGAACTAACGCTTGTCACAGCCCGCTGCTTCCCTGGGTAGGTGCTCTCAATTTTCCGGGATATTGAAGATTTAGAACTGGGAGTAGGAGGACTGGGGTGGGAGGAGGAGATGGAGATCAAAAGACTTTTCCCCGGTGCAAGTTCTGTCGCTTCGATACTGCTTCCCAGTGGTTTAAATTTCTTGTTCTGGCTCAGTCGACGAGGAGGGAGGCCTGGGGTTAAGGGAATTAAAATCTGCGCTTTTAGTCTGCGTGTTTGTCTGTGTTCTCTTTTTTCCACACATTATATTTTCACTATTATTACTATTAGTATTATTATAAGTCTCAGTCTTCTGTTATTTATTAAATTATTTATTACTGGTAGTTTGCCAACACTGAAGTCCAGTTACGAGATATATTAAAAAAAACAATCCCCGACAACTTCGCAGCAGGAACACACATGATTTATTATACTAGATATTTTCCCTTCACGTTTAGAATTAAGCGCATTAGCATCTTATAGCTGGCGATATTGGCCGGAATTCTTGATGCCGGCTGTCAGAAATTCGATTACGATGGTGATTTTCGAAATTAATTAGGAAAATCTTTCACGTAATCCTTTGTATGAGCGTCGACGAGCAATTCCATTGCTTCGATATGTGTGAAATCATAGCGAATTACGCTACACTGGTGTCAACTTTATGTATTAAATATATGTTGTAATTCTGTTAATGCGAGTGTCATTTTATGCCTCTGTAAATCATTCGGTAGAAGGAATAGTCCAGGTTCGAACCTTCGTCTTCATTAATTTGTTATTGTATATATTCTGTTATTAAATGTGCCCTATTATATATCCTTTGCGTTGCTCTGTTGCATGTTGCCTGTTATGTCATTGCAAGATCTGGTTTTCTGTTAGCGTCTGCTATTCAGCGATCGCGCTATGTACAGGAGTAAGAGGGAAGGTATGACAGTTAACCTTCCATTTTCTAGACGCAGGTGTGAATATTAAACCACCTACTATTAAGACTCATGGTGAGTACCAAGCCACCCACTACCAGGCACAGGGTGATTACTGATCAACCCACCACTAAGACACAGGGAGCGTACCGAACCACTCACCACAAGACACAGGGAGGGCACCGAACCACTCACCACTAAGACACAGAGAGGGCACCGAACCACTCACCACTAAGACACAGGGAGGGTACCGAACCACTCACCACTAAGACACAGGGAGGGTACCGAACCACTCACCACAAGACACAGGGAGGGTACCGAACCACTCACCACAAGACATAGGGAGGGTACCGAACCACTCACCACCAAGACACAAGGAGGGTACCGAACTACTCACTACCAAGACACAGGGAGGGTACCGAACCACTCACCACCAAGACACAGGGAGGGTACCGAACCACTCACCACAAGACACAGGGAGGGTACCGAACCACTCACCACAAGACACAGGGAGGGTACCGAACCACTCACCACAAGACACAGGGAGGGTACCGAACCACTCACCACCAAGACACAGGGAGGGTACCGAACCACTCACCATCAAGACACAGGGAGGGTACCGAACCACTCACCACAAGGCACAGGGAGGGTACCAAACCACTCACCACAAGGCACAGGGAGGGTACCGAACCACTCACCACAAGACAGAGGGAGGGTACAGAACCACTAACCACCAAGACACAGGGAGGGTACCGAACCACTCACCACAAGACACAGGGAGGGTACAGAACCACTCACCACCAAGACACAGGGAGGGTACCGAACCACTCACCACAAGACACAGGGAGGGTACTGAACCACTCACCACAAGACACAGGGAGGGTACTGGACCACTCACCACAAGACACAGGGAGGGTACTGAACCACTCACCACAAGACACAGGGAGGGTACCGAACCACTCACCACAAGACACAGGGAGGGTACTGAACCACTCACCACAAGACACAGGGAGGGTACCGAACCACTCACCACAAGACACAGGGAGGGTACTGAACCACTCGCCACCAAGACACAGGGAGGGTACCGAACCACTCACCACAAGACACAGGGAGGGTACTGAACCACTCGCCACCAAGATACAGGAGGGTACCGAACCACTAGCCACCAAGACACAGGGAGGGTACCGAACCACTCGCCACCAAGACACAGGGAGGGTACCGAACCACTCGCCACCAAGACACAGGGAGGGTACCGAACCACTCACCACAAGACACAGGGAGGGTACCGAACCACTCACCACAAGACACAGGGAGGGTACTGAACCACTCGCCACCAAGACACAGGGAGGGTACCGAACCACTCGCCACCAAGACACAGGGAGGGTACCGAACCACTCGCTACTAAGACACAGGGAAGGTACTGAACCACTCATCACAAGACACAGGGAGGGTACTGAACCACTCGCCACCAAGACACAGGGAGGGTACCGAACCACTCGCCACCAAGACACAGGGAGGGTACCGGACTACCTACTAACAAGTCCTGGATTCTGAGTACCACTGGAGATCTTGAAAGTGGTTATACTAGGAAAATTAGATGATGATGTGTGTGTGTGTGTGTGTGTGTGTGTGTGTGTGTGTGTGTGTGTGTGTGTGGCCCGCGCGTGTGCGCGAGCGCAGTTACCTACTTTTAACTACCTATTTGTAGCTACAGGAGCAAAACCATATGATTTTTGTTTTAATTTCCAATGGTGTAAGCACTGGCTAATTCCACTTTTAATACATTACACTCGTCAACCACTTTATTTATGAAGAATTTTTTTTTTTTTTTATCTTTTCCACTCCATTTTTACCTCAATTTGCAGGTGTGGCCTTTAGTTATCCCTTTTGCAGGTAGTAAGAAATCTTCTTTATCTACTGTTTCAAGTCCTGTAAAGACTTTTTACGTAGTTATTATGTCTCCTCTTTTCCTGCTATCAGCCAACATGGGCAACTTTAATATTTCCACCCTTTTGTTATAGGCCATACTGTTCAATTCTGACAGCCATTTTGTTGCTATTCATCGAATATTTTCTAAATTATCTGTTTGTTTCGACTATGGGCACCACACAACTGCTGCATATTCCAATTCTGGTTTGTGGACAGGCAAATAGCAGGAGGATTTACAGTCTACACGAAGAATATCTGTAGAGAACGACTGTTACTGTCTAGATGTAGAACTGTTTATTATAAACAAATGATTCAACAAAAATAACGAAAGCTGAAGTTTTTTTTTTATCCTTTCAGCCCTCTCTCTCTCTCTCTCTCTCTCTCTCTCTCTCTCTTTTCTCTCCTTCTCTCTCTCTTCTCTCTCTTCTCTTTTCTCTCTTCTCTTTTCTTCTCTCTCTCTCTCTCCTCTCTTTCTCTCTTTCCTCTCTTTCTCCTCTCTTTATCTCTCTCTCCTCTCTTTCTCTCTTTCCTCTCTTTCTCCTCTCTTTCTCTCTTTCCTCTCTTTCTCCTCTCTTTATCTCTCTCTCCTCTCTTTATCTCTCCTATCTTTATCTTTTTCTCTCCTCTCTCTCTCTCTCTCTCTCTCTCTCTCTCTCTCTCTCTCTCTCTCTCTCTCTCTCTCTCTCTCTCTCTCTCTCCTCTCTCTCTCTCTCTCTCTGTCTCTCTGTCTCTCTCTCTCTGTCTCTCTCTCTCTCTCTCTCTCTCTCTCTGGTACTGGCGTTACCCATATGTGTCTTAAAGCGCTCGCCGTGAAACTCTACTGGCTTATGTAATTGTATCCATTTACACTTCAAACAGATGTTCTTGTTTGTGTATATCAAAGTTGCTTAGTATCTTGAAGTTGCTCACAACCTTTCAATACACTAAGTGAGAAGAATAGAGTGATTTAACTTTTCTGAGGGAAGGAAGGAAGGAAGGAAGGAAGGAAGGAGAGAGTATAATGTTCAACTTCCTGTGTGTGAGATCAGAACCAAAAGTCACAATACACTGCACATAACATGATGTTTAGTTTGTAAATTTAGAGAAAACTTGAACAGATAGGGAGGCAGACGATTTGGTATCTGGAAGTGAGAGGAAAGGAAGGAGAGCGAGCAGGGAAGAAGCTGGTGACTGACTCAAGGAGGAGGAGGAAAGAGGTGGAATAAGAGAGATAAGAAGAGAGGGAAGGAGAGAGAAAATAAGGCGACGGAAGGGTGGATGGGAAAGCAGGAATGATGGGGAAGGAAGGTATAGGGAAGTCTCTCGCAGCGCATTTGTTTGTCTAGCCTTCGTGGAATTGCCAATAAGCGCTGGAGTTAGGGGACACATGTCCTGCATTACACTACTCCACCTGGCGCTCACACCAAATGGAAAAGTAAACGTGTTTCCGGCGCTGCGCGATCCAACAGAAGTTTTCCCGTATCCCATAAGCCCAGCCCCCTCTACCTCAATGCACGCCAGAGGAATATTACCAAAGTGTGGCATAAATTTGTAATGCAGTTGCATAGCACTTAAAGTTTGAAGCCAATCATAAGAGGCGTTCACAAGTTTTAACAATGTAACTAATACACCAGATTTTTAAAAATTACAATTGGCACCTACACAGCACTAATATAAATTCCAAAGATTAAAATACACACTTTTTTGAAAATTTAAAACCAATCTGAAGAGGCATTCTTGAGGAAAAGTTTTGTCACAAGTACTTCCTTCATTTCTAATATAAAGTCAGCTGAAACGCAATATACTGGTTTATAGCTCCTGGCTCCTGTGAGGAAATTAATCCCCCGACAATGCTGCCTGGGCACTACCATGTACAACCACGAGCATTGCATCACTTATCTCACATGCCAGAATATATATATATTCTTAATGTTCAGATTGATTTCTGCTGATTTATGGCAAAAACAAATTTACATTATGCTAATTCGGCGAAGAACACCGTTGTCGAATAGGTCAAACTCTGCGATTCGGCTTAATCGGCACGACATATATATATGCAATAAGATCATAGTCAACAGGCGATATCACAATATGCAAAACCACTTCTGTGAAAAAATAGTGAACTTCCACGCGCTTTCGTGATTTCTCACATAATCAAGGAACAGTTCTTTGATAATATAAGAAATCATGAAAGCGCTTAGAAGTTCAATATTTTTTTTTTTTTACAATGGTTGTTTTGTATATTGTGATATCAATTGTTTACTGTGATTTTATTGTATATATATATATATATATATAATGTATATATATACACACGAATATAGAGATCTAGTTGCACTATACCAAGTCATCTTGCTTCCCTCTTTTAGTGGCACTCTGATGTCCCAAGTCTTTAAAATCTCTACTAGAGGCACTCTTGGAGTGCCTCGCTGTTGGGGGGCTCTAGATGGTGCTCTGCCATCTTTTGGAATGCCTAATGGCACTTCTGCAAACCGTGTTCCATCAGAGCTAAATTGAGTTACTACCAAGTTTTCAAGTGTGACTGAACATCAGCTTGAAGCAAAAAAATCACTGGGTGACGCAACATCGGATGCAACAAAACATCAGCTTGAAGCAAAAAAATCACTGGTTGACGCAACATCGGATGCAACAAAACATCAGCTTGAAGCAAAAAAATCACTGGGTGACGCAACATCGGATGCAACAAAAACATCAGCTTGAAGCAACGAATCACATCAAGAGTGACTGAACATCAGCTTGAAGCAACGAATCACATCGAGTGAGACTGAACATCAGCTTGAAGCGACAAATCACATCAAGAGTGACTGAACATCAGCCTGAAGCAAGGAATCACATCAAGAGTGACTGAACATCAGCTTGAAGCAACGAATCACATCGAGAGTGGCAGCACATCAACTTGATGCATGAAATCACATCGCAAGGGGAACAAACCGAGGCGGAAACACAGGAGTAAATTAAGTTTTATTGCTTTTAAGGTGATCAGCTGGGAGGTATCAATTTACTTAATGATTTTTAATGCCCAAGTGTAATGTTGTGAGTATTAAGTTGTCAACCTCACTTCTACTTTACGTCCTCCTCCTTTGGGTTCTCTTTATTTTTGGTCGTCCTTTGGGCTGTTCTTGTCCTTTGGGTTCTTTGGGTCTTCCTTTGGTTATTTGAGTCCTCCTTTGGGTTCTCTGAATCCTCCTCCTCTGAGTTCTTTGGGTCCTTTGCGTTCTTTATGTCTTTGGGTTCTTTGGGTCCTTTGGGTTCTTGAAGACCTTTGGATTCTTTGGATCCTTTCCCCTTTGGGTTCTTCGAGTTCTCTTCTGTGATCTCTTCCTTCGTTTTTCTTCTCTATTTGCACCCTTTCTTTCTTCCATATTATACTATCTGCCTTCACCATCTCATCATCATCCATCATCTTATCCAACCCTTGATTCCATCCACTTCTTACTAATCATACTCCTCTTTTACTTCACTCCTGGCCCCCCTCCTCTTCCTTTTCTTTCTACTCGTCACCCTTATGCATCTCCAAATCCCTCTCTTCTTCCCTTCTCTTTCTCTTACTAATCATCCTTCCCTTCCCTTTCCAACTCCTTCACCTCTATTCATCCTATTCATGATCCTATTCATGATCATCCTCTTCCACCTCCTTATCCTACTCGTGATCCCTCTATTCTACCTTATCTTCCTTTTCCTCCTCTTCCTACTGATCCCTCTCCTTCTCTTCGGAAAAATTCCTAAAATGGAACAGTAAAAAGCCATTAGCTGGGAAAAATACTTGCTGCTTCCGAGAACGAAGATAAAGTGTCGAATGAAAATAACAGAAGCACAATCAACAGAATTCTGTTTCTTCATTAGTACAGTGATGTCTGTTTGAATACCACAGAAAGAGTATTAATTATCTATAGTACACTTGCTCGACCTTACTTTGAAATGTTGTCTCCTGTTTGTGGGTTTTTAAGTACATAAAAGAGGGTGCAAAGAATGACACGTAAGCTAGCAATATCACTTCGAAATGTACCATTTGAAAAAAAAAAAGTGTCTTTTCCTTCTTCGTGAAATTGAGAAAGGAGATCTCAAAGAAATATTTAAGATTTTGTTTGGCTTTGATATAAAAATATGGAAGATTATTGGAAGTCCTAAGAGTCAACAGTACAAAATAATGGAGAGAAACTTCCAGACAAGACATTTAACACAAACGTGGGTGAAATAATTTTAAGCTTAAAACAGTGGGAATGACTGACCCCCTAAAGTGCTAAGTGCAAAAAAAAAAAAAAAATACATATTAAAAGCAGCGGGGAAACCACTTAGTAAATAATCTAGATACTGTTATACTTGTATTCATTAACTTGTACGGATCATGCACTCCCTGCAGAATGGAAGGTAATCAGTTTAGATTCTACAAAGGGAAATGTTGCTCCATTTTCTTGGACAAAGAGCTTTTTCACCAGCTTCAAGCAATCTCCTTTGACAGTCTGCAGCCGCTGCGGGAGGCAACTTGGTCATCCGTCACAGGAACAACCTGGAAGCGAGCATATGACAATAAGCCACTCAAGCATTACCAGAATATTAAGTGGGTACAGTAGGGACGTGGCTAGGGACCCAGGTAAGGGATCTTCTGACTCTATACATACTCTATATATACTTAATATTTACTGCTACATATACTCTATATATACTGCTTGTGGAGGCTAGTACACCAAACAGGGAGTAGAATTAAATTAGCTCTGAGGCACCCACACCATCGTATGTCCTCGGATCACGGTAAAACACCTAGCTCTGCTGGGTGCGTGATCTTTGTAGGATTGTATGGTCCGGTGGGTTAGAGCGTCGTGTGATTTTCGCTCACCATGAGGCGGGCCAAAACGACACGGGTTCGAGTCCTCGGCTAGTCGCAGTGTTGTTATTGATTAAATACCACTCGGTCGTGGTTACAATAAAATATACATATTTTATTGTAACCACGACCGAGTTGTATTTATCGCAAACTAAGCGATACAGGATGCAAAACAACCACGGGGGAGTAGAATGATAGCTTTAGGCGTTTCGTGTTGCAATCAACACATCAGGAACTTGCAAAGTTGCAGAAAAAAGGAGGATGTCCGAGACAACACGATCCCAGTGAATACATTCCCTGGGATCGTGTTGGCTCGGACATCCTCTTTTTTTTCTGTAAATTTGCAAGGTCCTGATGATGTATTGATTGCAACACGAAAGGCCTAGAGCTATCATTCTACTCCCCCCGTGGTTCTTTTGCGCACGCGCGCGCGCGCGCACACACACACACACACACACACACACACACACACACACACACACACACACACACACACACACACACACACACGTACACACACACACACACACACGTACGTGTCTGTGTGTTACATAAATTCATTTAAAAAAATAAAATATTATTTAACTGTAAATAAATTTGTTGCTTCAAAAGTTTAAAAAGGTAATGTAATTTAATCTAGTTTTATAAGGAAAAATATAATATTTTCTCATTTACATTCGTAAAATTTAAAAAGTTTTTTAGCATCTCATGTTTAATACTATTTCAGACTACGAGGAAAACATAAGTTGTTATTATTAAATTCATGGGGAAGCACTACACTGGAATGGGTTTTACAGGCAGCAGTGGGAGGTAATCAGGTTTGATCCAAGGAAGGGGAAGGGGAAGACAGCATTTCCAAGTTTCGGAATTTAGAGAATTTCACCAGCATCCCTGAAGTCATAATGCTTTGTGACCCCAGACGATTGTCACCCCCACTACACTGTAGTTACGATAGTAGTCCTCGAAACTACTGTAGTGGTGGTAATAGTAACACTAGTTCTAGCAGTGGTGGTGATAGATCTATTAGTGCTTTGGACAGTAGTTCTAGCAGTGGTGATAATCGTAGTTCCGAAAGCAACAGTAATTTTAGTAGTTGGAAAGAAAGTGTGTGTATGCTGTCTGGACTGATATGAGGGATGCAAATCCCCAGCAGACGGTGTTGATATGAACCCTGGAGTCTACTGCTGTCTGCCTTTTAGGTGTATTTGTATGAATATTAAGTAAATCTCTCTCCCCTCTTCAATAAGCCGGGTCACCATATGGAGAAGACCGGGGCCGGATGTACCGGCGAACCTACAACAACTCTTCAATAACTTAAAAAGCATACCTGTAAATAAAATGTGTAAAGGTACAAGCCATACTTAGAAAGAACAAAAGTGTGGTCAGTGTACGAAGCCTGGTGTCTGGGTATTGTGCAAGAGGGGGGTATGGTAATAGAGGTAATTATATGGTGCCTGTTGTGAGGGGGTATGGTGCCAGGGATGTGAGTATATGGGGGTATAGAGAAGACGCAAACCAGGAACGTTCCTATACGGACTGGAAAATAAAAAATAAAAAGGTTTCTTTCAAGGAAGGGAGATAAATGAAAACAGGAAAGAAAAGAAAGAAGCGGGGAGAGAGGTAATGGAGATAAAATAAGAAGTTGAAGAAGAAAAATATATGTATTCAGAAGATACAGGAAAAAATTAAAGGTACTGAATAAAGTGAGGAAAGTCTGATAAAAGGGTTTGGAAAGAACAAATTAAACAGGATCAATGAGGACTTTGAAAGGGAGGAAAAATTAGAGAAAAGGGAACGGGAGAAAGTTAAAAAGAAAATGGAAGGAAAAAAGTAAGCTATGAATCCTCATAATTAAAATCAGATTCATATTATTAAAAACACACACACACACACACACACACACACACACACACACACACACACACACACACACACACACACACACACACACACACACACGTAAAGAAACTAGAGAAAGTGCAAAGGTTTGCGACAAGGTTAGTTCCACAACTCAGGGGTCTCTCCTATGAAGAAAGGTTGAGGGAAATAGGACTAACAACACTGGAGGAAAGAAGGGTCAGAGGAGACATGATAACGACATACAAAATACTGCGGGGGAATCGACAAGGTAGACAGTGACAGGATGTTCCTTTGAGGGAACACAGAAACAAGGGGACACAACTGGAAGCTGAAGACTCAGATGAGTCAAAGGGATGTTAGGAAGCATTTCTTCAGCCACAGAGTAGTCAGGAAGTGGAATAGTCTAGAGAAAGATATAGTGGAGGCAGGAACCATACATAGTTTTAAGACGAGGTATGATAAAGCTCATGGAGCAGGGAGAGCAGAGACCCAGTAGCGGACAGCGAAGAGGCGGGGCCAAGAGCTGAGTCTCGACCCCTGCAACCACAATTAGGTGAGTACAATTAGGTGAGTACACACGTGGGTGTGTGTCGTGCCGAATAGGTAAAACTAATTTCATTCTACTCCCTGTTTGGCGACATGTGCTTTCGCTCACCATGAGGCGGGCCAAAGCAGCATGGGTTCGACTCCTTGGCTAGTCACAGTGTTGTTATTGATCAATACCACTCGTTCGTGGGTACAATAATATATATATATATATATATATATATAATCTCCCTTGTTTCAAACATGATTATCTGTAGCTAATCTCACTTGTTTCAAACATGATTGTCTCCCTTTCTTAAGGGTCTGCACGAAGTCTTCGGGCAGGACAATGCCAATGATAATAATAATGCAATAATAGAAATAATAAATTAACATTATTATTGTAACTGTTGATAAAAATATCATTGTTTTTATTAATGGTAACCTTTCACTTTCACTCAGCACAGTTTTATGTGTTTGGTCCAATTTCGGTTTAATTCTATTGACAACACGAGGAACATTAAGGGGGAATTTTCTCTGCAAAAAGAAGTACAAAATACTTTAATCTCAATTGAAGGAAACTTTTAATATATATATATATATATATATATATATATATATATATATATATATATATATATATATATATAAAACAAGTGAGATTAGCTACAGATAATCATGTTTGAAACAAGGGAGATCAGCTTCAGGTAATCATGTTTGAAACAAGTGAGATTAGCTCCAGGTAATCATGTTTGAAACAAGTGAGATTAGCTCCAGGTAATCATGTTTGAAACAAGTGAGATTAGTTACAGATAATCATGTTTGAAACAAGGGAGATTAGCTTCAGGTAATCATGTTTGAAACAAGGGAGATTAGCTCCAGATAATCATGTTTGAAACAAGGGAGATTAGCTCCAGATAATCATGTTTGAAACAAGGGAGATTAGCTCCAGATAATCATGTTTGAAACAAGGGAGATTAGCTCCAGATAATCATGTTTGAAACAAGGGAGATTAGCTCCAGATAATCATGTTTGAAACAAGGGAGATTAGCTCCAGATAATCATGTTTGAAACAAGGGAGATTAGCTCCAGATAATCATGTTTGAAACAAGGGAGATTAGCTCCAGATAATCATGTTTGAAAAGAGGGAGATTAGCTCCAAATTCTCGAATGAAAAACATTTCACAAACTTTAAAAAAATTTATATCTTCCGTCCCATGCCTCACGATCCTTGAAGGGATTACCTTCTATAATGAGCTTAAACCTAATTTTTTCTCGTAAATGTATTCTACTCTTAAGCAAATTTCTCAGAAGAGGTTGACCAATTAGCAAGTGGTTAATCCCGTTGGCTGAGGATGCTGTGTGTACTTTGTTAATTGATTCCTCTATTATTCATGAGTATGAATTAATTAGCTAGATAGAGAGAGAGAGAGAGAGAGAGAGAGAGAGAGAGAGAGAGAATCACCTACCTTGAGTCTACCTGGAGGGTATTCCGGTTATCAACCCACACCGCGGCCAGGTCCATGACTAGGCCTCCTCGTGAATCAGGGCCTGATCAACGAGGCTGTTACTGCTGGCCGCAGTTTTGAATTGGTACTATGCCTAATATTAAAAAATGTACAGAGAAGTAAGGAGGACTGGAGATTTGAGAAACCACTGAAGAAATTATTTGAAAAATTGGCAAATTGACATATATATATATATATATATATACAAAAAGTGTGTAACTTCCAGTGTATATACACCAAGAGGCGAGTATCTTGGTATGTACATCGAGAGGAATTTGTGAATATTCTTTTTTTAGGCATTAAAGAATCCTTGACTGGTGGTGAAAGTGAAATGCATTCTTAATGATTTTCATGTAGTCGATAAGCTTTAAACCTAATAAATTCTCTTACGGAGTTACCTGTAGTCGCTGCGCGGGGGGTCACCGCCCCCCGCGGCCAGGTCTGATCGTTTGTGTGATATAATTAATAAAAACATTTTCATCGACAGGTCATGTTCTCTTTACTAAATGAATATTTGTGTACAGAATAAAACAAATATTTGATTATGATTTTGTTAAAAAAAATATGGGACAGGTAGGATCACTGTGGTCACGTGAATGTTTATTATTTAAATTGATGAAATTGCAATGTTTAAATGTTAAAGGTTAATAACCGCAATTCAGCCACAGTTACATGCGGGCGGGCGCGCGCGCGCGCACACACACACACACACACACACACACACACACACACACACACACACACACTACACCACACACACACACACACACACACACACACACACACACAGGAGCTTTGAATCGACCCCTGCAACCACAACTAGGTGAGTACACACATACATCTGGACAGGCTGAAAGCCTGGTCCTGCAATTGGCTCCTGGAGTTCAACCCCACCAGGTGCAAAGTCATGAAGATTGGGGAAGGCCAAAGAAGACCGCAGACGGAGTACAGTCTAGGGGGACAGAGACTACAAACCTCAATCAAGGAAAAAGATCTTGGGGTGAGTATAACACCAGGCACATCTCCTGAGGCGCACATCAACCAAATAACTGCTGCAGCATACGGGCGCCTAGCAAACCTAAGAACAGCATTCCGACATCTTAATAAGGAATCGTTCAGGACCCTGTACACTGTGTACGTTAGGCCCATAGAGTATGCAGCACCAGTTTTGAACCCACACCTAGCCAAGCACGTAAGGAAACTAGAGAAAGTGCAAAGGTTTGCAACAAGGCTAGTCCCGGAGCTAGGGGGTATGTCCTACGAGGAGAGGTTAAAGGAAATTGACCTGACGAAACTGGAAGACAAGAGAAATAGGGGGAATATGATGCCGCCATATAAAATACTGAGAGGAATCGACAATGTGGACGGAGACAGGATGTTCAAGAGCTGGGACACAGCAACTAGGAATCACAGCGATGTTACGATGTATTTCTTCAGTTACAGAGTTGTCAGGAAGTGGAAAAGTCTGGGAAGTGATGTAGTGGAGGTGGGATCCATACATAGCTTTAAGAAGAGGTATGATAAAACTCATGGAGCAGGAAGAATCACCTAGTAGCAACCAGTGAAGAAGCGGGGCCAGGAGCTTTGACTCGACCCCTGCAACCACAACTAGGTGAGTACACACACACACACACACACACACACACACACACACACACACACACACACACACTCAGAAGTGTGTCTATTCGCGGATGATGTGAAAATAATGAGGAGAATCGCAACGGAAGAGGACCAGGCAGGGCTGCAAACAGACCTGGACAAGCTCGACATCTGGTCTAGCAGTTGGCTTCTCGAATTCAATCCCTCCAAATGCAAAGTCATGAGGATCGGAGAAGGGCAAAGAAGACCGCTGACAGAGTACAAGCTAGGCGGACAAAGGCTACAAACCTCGGCAAAGGAGAAAGACCTTGGAGTGAGTATAACGCCTAGCACGTCTCCGGAGGCACACATCAACCAGATAACTGCGGCAGCATATGGGCGTCTGGCAAACCTTAGATTAGCGTTCCGTTACCTTAACAAGGAATCGTTCAAGACACTGTATACCGTGTACGTCAGGCCCATACTAGAATATGCAGCACCAGTCTGGAACCCACACCTGGTGAAGCACGTAAGGAAACTAGAGAAAGTGCAAAGGATTGCGACAAGGTTAGTTCCACAACTCAGGGGTCTGTCTTATGAAGAAAGGTTGAGGGAAATAGGACTAACAACACTGGAGGAAAGAAGGGTCAGAGGAGACATGATAACGACATACAAAATACTGCGGGGAATTGACAAGGTAGATAGTGACAGGTTGTTTCAGAGAGGGAACACAGAAACAAGGGGACACAACTGGAAGCTGAAGACTCAGATGAGTCAAAGGGATGTCAGGAAACATTTATTCAGCCACAGAGTAGTCAGGAAGTGGAATGGACTAGAGAAAGATATAGTGGAGGCAGAAACCATACATAGTTTTAAGACAAGGTATGATAAAGCTCATGGAGCAGGGAGAGCAGAGACCCAGTAGCAGACAGCGAAGAGCGGGGCCAGGCTGGTTCACCTGCACCACAATTAGTGAGTACCCTCCTTCCCCACAATGAGTACACACCCTCACTATACCCTCACAATACACACCACATACACACCTCCACCCTCACAATACACACCCTCAATACACACCCTACATACCACCCTCACAACTCACACACACCCTCACAATACACACCCTCACAATACACACCTCACAATACACACCTCACAATACACACCCTCACAATACACCTACAATACACCCCCTCACAATACACACCTCACAATACACACCCTCACAATACACACCCTCACAATACACACCCTCACAATACACACCCTCACAATACACACCCTCACAATACACACCTCACATCACACCCTCACAATACACACCCTCACAATACACACCCTCACAATACACACCCTCACAATACACACCCTCACAATACACACCCTCACAATACACACCCTCACAATACACACCCTCACAATACACACCCTCACAATACACACCCTCACAATACACACCCTCACAATACACACCCTCACAATACACACCCTCACAATACACACCCTCACAATACACACCCTCACAATACAACACCCTCACAATACACCTACACACACCCTCACAATACACACCCTCACAATACACACCCTCACAATACACATCCTCACAACACACCCTCACACATACTCACACCCTCACACATACTCACACCCTCACACATACTCACACCCTCACACATACTCACACCTCACACATACACCTCACACATACACCCTCACACATTCACACCTCTCAGGCACACACAACTCACACACACAACGCTCACACACACAACTCACACAATACTCACAACACACACAAACACACACACTCGCACTGGCACAAACTAAGTCGAAGGTCGAATGGAGGAAGAACAAAAGGCAGAAAGGGGAGACATGGAACAGGAGAATCAGCAGAGGATTGTAAAACAGAAAGATCATTTCCCAAAGTGAAATATCAGGGGAAAAGATTAAAGGAAATGCTTGAGCACATAACAGACTCCTTGCCCAGTATCTTTAGAGGTGAAGAAAGAAAACAACATCCCAAGAAACCCGATAAAATAGAAAATCACAGCAAAGGGCTCTCATGTAAAGGAAATGGCCAAGAAAAGTGATGTAATAAAAGAAAGTAGGGAAGGAAAAGCCTAACACTGTACCTATTACTTGATAACTATTTCGTACACTCAGGAATAATGACAAATGACGTATTCCCAGAACGTTACCAGAAACCACTAGGAAAGCCAGAAACATGGAATTTCCTGACTTATATGCAGGTACTGAAGTCTTCGAGATGTTAAAAAATAATAGTGGCAGTGATAGACAAGTCTACACTAACTAAATAAGGAGTTATAAGAGCAGTATGTTCCTAACAACAGAACAATGATTCTTGTGTAGAATATAGTTGCAAACATAAGAAGACTAACTGGAAAAGCTGGGACATACCCATGGAGGACTACAAACAAGAGAGAGTTTTGGAAACGTAATGCAGTTTAGAAGTATAGACCTGTTCACGAGAATGAATGCTAGTGTCTTCCCGCAGCAACACTTACGTTATACACAAAGATAGCCGAGAAACATCTAGTGCATTGGTTATACTCTGCTACGAACCACATTGTTCCAGACTAAGGGGCTGAACTCTTCTCCAGGCTGAGGGACAGACCACCTTAATTAAAACTACGACTTCGAGGGTGATGGACTGATTGCATCGTCTTTACATCTCCGCTACCTCCTTCGTATTCTGAAGAAGCCTACTGTGTAGGCAACTCTTTTCGGAATAAAGATACCTGACTGTGTCTTATCAAACCAGCTTTAAAAGGTCCAAGATACCTTGAAGCTTCACTCACTGCCACCTTTAACACCATCCTTCAAAACAACTTGCAGATATATTTCTACTACATTAGTCAGTACCGACTACTTCTGATACTTCTACTATTACTACTACTACCACCTGTAACTATTACTAATTAATATGCACCACCACTACCACCCTCTTCTGCCCCTATATATAGCTTGTCTTCTCTCATACTTTCGTCACGTATTTGAAATTATTCAGGTCCAAGGACCTTCATCACTTCAAATACGTGTCATAAGTGAATACAATCATGTTCAATTCCCTTAAGTTGTTGGTAGTCATTAGCCTTCGTACCACGGTTTAATTAGGAATGAATAGAGGTCACTGGGAGGTGTTAAATGTCTTAGAGAAAATGTAAGGCAAATGAACCCACAGAAAACCGGGAAAAAGGCAGAAGTTAGAAATGAATTCGCAAGAATAAGGAAAAAGAGATATTGATGGATCAAATGATAAGGCTGAATATGGAAGGACACTGACGGAGAGTGCGAGAGAAGCTCAGCAAAAGATTCAGAGTTCTCTTAATAGAAGAAAGGAGATTGCTACCAAAATACGCTGGTTGAAGATGAAGATACAGATGAGCCTTGAGGATGTAAACATTTCTTTAGAACAGGTTGAATAATGGATGAGGCATTGGTGGAAGCAAAGTCAATACACAGCTTCAAGAATAGTCATGATAAGGCCCAAGAGGAGATAAATCAGTTATGCCTATTAAACAAATTTAGGTGGGAGGGACCGGAAGCTGAGTGTAACTCATGCATGCGCGCGCGCACACGCCCCTCCCCCCCCCCACACACGCATCCCACCCTCCCTCCTGGCCCCTTCCTCTTGCCTTCCTAATATCGCTCCAACCCGGCGTATGAGGCAGTGAAGCAGGTGCCTTCAATCAGTTCAAGATTAATCCAAGGTGTAAGGGCAAGGTGTATACCGCCTAATTAATAAGGCAGGTGTAGCAGCGATTGCTTCCGCCTCTCTGACTGACCTTCGTACCACTTTTTTTAATGAGGGTAAACGGATGCTGGGTGTAGAACATGCTTGATTTGGAGTGTATGTGGTGTGATGTGATGTGATGTGGAGGTGTGATGTGTGGAGGTGTGATGTGTGGAGGTGTGATGTGTGGAGGTGTGATGTGTGGAGGTGTGATGTGGAGGTGTGATGCGTGGAGGTGTGATGCGTGGAGGTGTGATGCGTGGAGGTGTGATGCGTGGAGGTGTGATGCGTGGAGGTGTGATGCGTGGAGGTGTGATGCGTGGAGGTGTGATGCGTGGAGGTGTGATGCGTGGAGGTGTGATGCGTGGAGGTGTGATGCGTGGAGGTGTGATGCGTGGCGCTGTGATGCGTGGCGCTGTGATGCGTGGCGCTGTGATGCGTGGCGCTGTGATGCGTGGCGCTGTGATGCGTGGCGCTGTGATGCGTGGCGCTGTGATGCGTGGCGCTGTGATGCGATTTTATATTTCATAATCATGCACTTAATATCCTTCTCTCTGCCAAGGTCATCAGGCTCAATTCCTCCAACCTGAGTTCTTAGTGTATGTAAGTTTTGGTACGAGTCTGGTTGCAAACCTTTTCAAGAGTCTGGAGACTCATACTTAATGACTGGCTTAGCTAATAGCAGCTATAAAGTTCTGAAAGATTTTTTTATTCAATTTCTTTGAATGCTGTTCTGAGAGGTTTGCTGACCTAGTACTGCTGACGTTATACGGTTTAAGTGCAGTATTAGCGATGGGCTAGGTGGTATATTTATTCCCAGATTCTTTTCTGTTTCTGATATCGGCAGGTTTTCTCCCCTCATGTGTCCCATATTTCCTCACCTTTCCCAGATATCTTGATCATGTATTTGTTTGAATTGAACTCGAATCCATTTGGTTGAACACATTTGTAGTCAGTTCATTTCTTTCTGCAATTTTCCACTTCCCTATCCTTTTTTTTTAATCTCGTTAGTTTTACATCAGTAGTGATAAACAAGATTCGATCTCTTTTGGTAGGTTGTTCATATAACGTAGGACTAATTATTACTAGGACCAATTATTGCGGGACCCCATTGGTTAGTCTGATACATATTAATGTCTCATCCCTATCTGTTAGTTTCTGCGTTCGGTTATTCAAGTACCCCTGACCGACCAGAACACTGTCTTTCATGTTAGAGATACTAGTTGGTCCTATTGCTTTAGAGGAATATAGATCGTTCAGGAATTTCTTCTCGTGCTGTGTGTATTATGTTCAATACGACTCTGTGTACTCTCTAATGGGGAGTACTTCTTTAAATCTTTCAAGCTCCTCTCAGATTTCAGAGCCATTTCCCATGAGCTCTCCTCTATTTAGTCATTTTGTCTAGTCCTTTACTGTTTTATTCCTTCTGATGTGGCTGTACAACATCTTTGGTTCAGATTTGGCTTTCGATGCTGTTACTCTCAAATTGCCGTTGAGCCTCTTCTTACCCGCGCATATTACTTACTGACTCTTCTGTTCACTTTACTGGTTTCCTGTTGACTTTGCTGTATAATTTTTACATCATTTGTACTTTCAGCTTATGCCTCTCTGCTCCTGTGGGTAAACCATGGGTTCTCTCTCTCTTATTGTCATTGCTTTTTCCACTCCTGGTTATGAATTTCTCTTCTACCTTCTGGTAATCTCTAGCTACTGCGCATACTCCCTTTCACTTGTGTTTCCTTTATGTTACCTTTCTTACGGCGCTTCATTCAGGAATTGTCTAATGCCTCTTCAGTTTCTTCTCATGAACTCTGGTTTCTTCCTTCCTTTTCCTTCCCATGCTATGTTTCCTTTCAAGATGACTTTCACAGGGCATTCGAAACTCCGTACACTGTAGTCACAAGCACTAAGGGGCCTCGCGTACTCAATGTTCCTCCCCTTCTCCCCGCTTAAAATGAATACAAGGTCGAGTTCTGCAGCTTCGTCGTCTCTGCCACTCAGTTTCTGGTTCCATGTATTGCTCACGATTCTCTCACATTTTTTTGTGCTCTAAGTCTTCCTTGATCAGTAGCTTTGCACTACTCATGTAGGGTCTTCCAGCCACTTTATCAGTGGTGGTGTCACTGTATTACTGTACTGGTCTCCTGCTCTTTTGTGGCTGGTTGTACATCATTGATCTCACCACCTTGAGTCCCCCCAGTCTTGAGTTTTCCTCATATGTAGCTATTCGACTCCTCTTTGTTGATCTCTTCTAATAATTTCTCTGGTTCTCAAGTAGCAGCAACATAACTTCTCTTTCTTCTATACTTTTTCATTATATCCACCTGGGAAGAATGCGTCTGATATCAGCTCATTTTAATCTTTGATTGTCATTTGCTCTTTGCATACGTCACTATTATTTGCTGTTCCATCTGCATTTGTGTAATATACTTTCAGTTAACTTAGTGTCAATGCTTACCAGTATTTCATTTCATAATATCCTGGTCCTTTCTCATGGGTTACCGGAATAGGAAACAGAGGAGTGTAGGGAGTTGGTTGTTAAGGGCAGATGTGAGAATGGGTCTTGCACTAGAAGAGGGTCAGGTTTATTGGATGTAGGTGAGGGGAGGGTGGGGAGCAGATGGATGTTTGTGTTGGGGGTTGAGTTTAGAGGTGGTGGTAAGGCTCACATACTAGAAGGGGGTTAGGACTGTCGGTGAGGGAGAATGTGGGCATGAGGGTAGAAGGAGGCTGGTTTGAGTTATTGTTTGAGTGAGGAGGGGAGATGAGAGATTAGTATATGTGGGATTCCGCCTGTCGTACCCGTGAAGGCTGAGCTTCCATGCTTCTGCTTGCATTCCCCGTTTTACTTTGTCGGTGTTTTATTTTCTCCCTCAGCTGTTCCCTCATCTTCTCTGTTCTGAATGAGGAACACGTGTCGATATCTTTCCATCTGCCTTAACAATGGCTTCCATCTTGTTTCTTGCCGACTCCGTTGCAAGGTTCAGATTAATAGGGCGAATTAATATTTTCTGAAACTGGAGCACGTCTCTCTTTTAGAATCAAAAACAACTATTTTTTTGTTCCTGTCAATCATATTATTATAGTTCCTTTTATCAGCCTCCTGAATACTACATATAATTAGTGACTCTTTTTCTTCCCATTTCTTTTAGATTTCTTTGTTAAAAGTTTCTATGTTGCTCCACTAATCTCTTCTATTGCTCGGTTGCCTTAGATAATTTCTGCAAGAATCTATTTCTTCCTACCTTCTCTCTCCCCACCTGCTGTTTCTATTTCAGTCTCTGCTTCATTCCCTCTTCCCTTCTTTATATCTAGTTCCTTCAATTCTCTTAGTTCCTCTACCAGTCTGTGCACCTTTTCGTCAGTAGCTTTTGCCATTTCCTGTTCCTTGCCTCCCTCCAATAACTTTTCAACAATTTCCCTGCATCTCTTGGCGAAAATCTTTCCCACTCTCTTTCCATCTTGGGTTTAAATCCAGTCAGCATCAGCTCTTTATCTGTTAAGTAAAAGGACACAAATGCAACTAATGTGACATTTTATTGTGGCAACGTTTCGCTCTCCAGGAGCTTTCTCAAGCCGTTACAAGCGATAATGGACATAGTGGGTTTATAAATACTCTCAAAGTGAGGTGAAATACTAGTGGTGGTAGTAGTAGTGATATTAGTAGTAGTAGTAGTAATACAATAAGGTAGAACAATCAATATGCACATGAGTAAAAGGTGATAAAACAAATACTAGGGTAGTATAACAATAGGTTAGACAAATATTTCTGCTGGAGGTTGAAATATCGAAGGCCTGTAGGAGTGTTCCACATCTACGATGTGCTTGTGTTGAATTAGCAGGAGGGACTATGTGATGGTAGGGTTTACTGTTTTCAGGAGGATTCTTGCTAAGACTTCAGAGATGGTGAAGCTGCCTTTGTTTTGTTTAATTGTGTTAGAAACAGAGATAAGTGCTGATTCAAGGCATTTGCGTCTACGGAAATTAGTTTCTTTGATTACTAGTCGGGCGTCTTTGAATTTCATGAGATGATTGTTGGAATTTCGGTGTTGTACGCAGGCGTTGTTCAGGTTATCGTTTCTGCATGCATTAATGTGTTCATTGATGCGTGTTTCGAGGTTCCTTGCTGTTTCTCCTACATAATTCTGTCGCAGCCTCCACAGGGTATAGTGTAGACCCCTGCGTTGACTGGTTCATGGTGCTTGGATTTAGTCTTGGTTAGATCCTTAATAGAAGTACTGGAAGCGATGGCGACTCTAGTGTTAGCTTGTGCAAATACTTTAGAAATGTTGGATGCAACCTGGCTGTTGGGAAGAATTATGACTTTGTTTGGAGTGGTGTTGATGCGTGGAGAATTAATGATCTGAAGAGCTCTTTTCTTGCAATCTTTGATGAAAAAGGAAGGAAAATGTAACTCAGTGAAGGTTTGGTGAATGTATGTACATTCCTCGTCAAGAAACTCAGGACTACAAATTCGGTAAGCTCTTAGGAAGAATCCGATGATGATGCCTCTTTTGGTCTTAGTATCTTGACTGGAATAGAAGTGTGTGAGATCATTTTTATTTGTAGGTTTCCGGTAAACTTGAAATCTTAGGTTGTTATCTACTTTGTGGATGAGGACGTCTAGAAAGGGTAGTTTGTCATTGGACTCTTCTTCTAGTGTAAACTGGATCGCCGGTTCAACTGCGTTGAGCCTTGCCTGAAGATTCCGTACATCAAAACGTTTGGGAGTTATTACGAGGACGTCGTCTACGTAACGTAACCAAGTGACGCTTGAGGGGATGATGTTGGCGAAGTGTTCAGCCTCTAGGTGTTCCATGTACAAGTTAGCTAAGACGGCACTGATGGGGACCCCATACCCATGCCGTATGTTTGTTTGTAGAGCCTGTTATTGAAAAAAAAACAGTTGAAATTAACACAGAGTTCAATAAGGTCAACAAAATCTCCGGGAGGTAGAGGAAGGTTAAGGTCCTGATTGACTTTACGTCGTAGAACCTCGATGGCTTGTGTGGTAGGTACTTTAGTGAAGAGGGAAGTCACGTCCAAACTGCTTAGTTTCTTGTTTCGGAAGGAGAGATTTCGGATGCGGTTGAGAAGGTCACCTGAATGTTTAAGATGAGCGGGGCTGATGGTCCCCAGAAGGCAGGAAAGATGTTTGGCAAGAACTCCGGCTAGTTTGTGTGGTGCACTGCCTATACCTGATGTGATTGGTCTGAGAGGAATATTATGCTTATGGGTCTTGGGTAAGCTATACATGTGTGCTGGTTTAGGGTTGCTGGGTATCAAGTACAGAAGTTTCTTCCCTTCACTGGTGCGTTTCAGTATGTGTCTGGTTTTATATAGGAAATCTTTAGTGAGTGTTTCCCACTGTTGTGTGTTGATGGGTTCGTAAGTGGATTGGTCATTCAAAAGGTCCATCATTTTGGTGTTGTATTCACTGGTGTTGAGTATGACGACTCCACCTCCTTTGTCGGCGGTGGTGACGATAATATTTGGGTCGTTAGCAAGGCCCTTCAGAGCATTGATATATCGCCTGGGATACTAAGACCAAAAGAGGCATCATCATCGGATTCTTCCTAAGAGCTTACCGAATTTGTAGTCCTGAGTTTCTTGACGAGGAATGTACATACATTCACCAAACCTTCACTATGTTACATTTTCCTTCCTTTTTCATCAAAGATTGCAAGAAAAGAGCTCTTCAGATCATTAATTCTCCACGCATCAACACCACTCCAAACAAAGTCATAATTCTTCCCAACAGCCAGGTTGCATCCAACATTTCTAAAGTATTTGCACAAGCTAACACTAGAGTCGCCATCGCTTCCAGTACTTCTATTAAGGATCTAACCAAGACTAAATCCAAGCACCATGAACCAGTCAACGCAGGGGTCTACACTATACCCTGTGGAGGCTGCGACAGAATTTATGTAGGAGAAACAGCAAGGAACCTCGAAACACGCATCAATGAACACATTAATGCATGCAGAAACGATAACCTGAACAACGCCTGCGTACAACACCGAAATTCCAACAATCATCTCATGAAATTCAAAGACACCCGACTAGTAATCAAAGAAACTAATTTCCGTAGACGCAAATGCCTTGAATCAGCACTTATCTCTGTTTCTAACACAATTAAACAAAACAAAGGCAGCTTCACCATCTCTGAAGTCTTAGCAAGAATCCTCCTGAAAACAGTAAACCCTACCATCACATAGTCCCTCCTGCTAATTCAACACAAGCACATCGTAGATGTGGAACACTCCTA
>WNWK01002638.1:42500-80000 GCA_009830355.1 Cherax destructor | reverse complement strand
TGATGAAGCATTCTTAATTGTAGGAAGAGAGCGAAGGGAGAGCGAGGGAGAGCGAGGAGAGCGAGAGAGGAGAGCGAGAGAGAGAACGAGGAGAGCGAGGGAGAGCGAGGGAGAGCGAGGGAGAGCGAGGGAGAGCGAGGGAGAGCGAGGGAGAGCGAGGGAGAGCGAGGGAGAGCAGGGAGAGCGAGGAGACGAGGGAGAGCGAGGGAGAGCGAGGGAGAGCGAGGGAGAGCGAGGGAGAGCGAGGGAGAGCGAGAGCGAGGGAGAGCGAGAGCGAGAGAGCGAGAGAGAGAGCGAGAGAGAGAGCGAGGGAGATCGAGGGAGATCGAGGGAGATCGAGGAAAGCGAGGAGAGCGAGGGAGAGCGAGGGTGAGCGAGGGTGAGCGAGGGTGAGCGAGGGTGAGCGAGGGAGAGCGAGGGTGAGCGAGGGAGAGCGAGGGAGAGAGCGAGCGAGGAGAGAGCGAGCGAGAGCCAGAGAGAGAGCGAGAGAGCGAAAGAGAAACAGTAGCTTGAAACCCACCTTAATCCCCCACTTGTGAAGTAAGCACGCCGGGTGTATTTTACGGGAGTGGTCACATTTCGGAAATGGTCTTATTATCCATTACCTGAGGAATTTTACCGCTAAAATTGCGTGGGAAAAAGTTCTAAGTGCGGAGAATTATAACATCAAAGAGCGGATGGATCTGATTCTTTCATATTGCAGGAATTTTACTTGTGCTAATGATAGTGTTAGAGAGGGTGTGATAGCATGTTTAAAATTCCTCCGAGAATGGTAGACATTGTGTGTGGTGTGTGTGTGTGTGTGTGTGTGTGTGTGTGTGTGTGTGTGTGTGTGTGCGTGTGTGCGTGTGTGTGTGCGTGTGTGTGTGTGTGTGTGTGTGTGTACTCACCTAGTTGTACTCACCTAGTTGTGGTTGCAGGGGTCGAGTCAAAGCTCCTGGGCCCCGCCTCTTCACTGGCCGCTACTGGGTCACTCTCCCTGCGCCATAAGCTTTATCATACCTCTGCTTAAAGCTATGTATAGAGCCTGCCTCCACTACATCGCTTCCAAACTATTCCACTTCCCCGACAACTCTGTGACTGAAGAAATACTTCCTAACATCTCTGTGATTCATCTGAGTCTTCAACTTCCATCTGTGTCCCCTTGTTGTTGTGTCCCATCTCTGGAACATTCTGTCTCTGTCCACTTTGTCAATTCCTCTCAGTATCTTATATGTTGTTATCATGTCTCCCCTATCTCTCCTGTCCTCCAGTGTCGTCAGGTCCATTTCCTTAACCTCCCTCGTAGGACATGACCCTTAGCTCCGGGACTAGTCTTGTTGCAAACCTTTGCACTTTCTCGAGCTTCTTCACATGCTTGGCCTAGGTGTGGGTTCCAAACTGGTGCTGCATACTCCAATATGGGCCTAACGTACACAGTGTACAGGGTCCTGAACGATTCTTTATTAAGATGTCGGAATGCTGTTCTTAGGTTTGCTAGGCGCCCATATGCTGCAGCAGTTATTTGGTTGATGTGCGCCTCAGAGATGTGTCTGGTGTGTGTGTGTGTGTGTGTGTGTGTGTGTGTGGTGTGTGGTGCGTGCGTGCATCTAGTTGTATTCACCTAATTGTGGTTGAAGGGTAAATTCATAGCTCCTCCCCCTCTTCACTGATCGCTACTAGATCACACACACCCCTGCTGCGTGAGCTTTATCATACCTCTTCTTAAAGCTATGTATGGATCCTGCCTCCACTACATCACTTTCCAGACTATTCCACTTCCTGACAACTCTATGACGGAAAAATACTTCCTAACATCTCTGTGACTCACGTGAGTCTTCAACATTAAAATTGTGACCGCTTGTTGCTGTGTCCCATCTCTGGAACATCCTGTCTCCGTCCACCTTGTCAATTCATCTTAGTATTTTATATGTCGTTATCATGTCCCCCCTAATTCTCCTTTCCTCCAATGTTGTCAGGTCGATTTCCCTTAACCTCTCCTTGTAGGACATGTCCCTTATCTCCGGGACTAGTCTCGTTGCAAACCTTGCACTTTCTCTTAATTTCTTGTCGTGCTTGACCAGGTGTGGATTCCAAACTAATGCTGCATACTCCAATATGGGCCTGACGTAAACGGTGTACAGGGTCCTGAAGGATTCCTTACTGAGCTGTCGGAATGATATTCTTAGGTTTGCTAGTCGTCTATATGCTGCAGCAGTTATTTGGTTGATTTGTGCCTCAGATGTGTTCGGTATTATACTCGCCCCAAGATCCTTTTCCTTAAGAGGAAGGTGTGTATGTATGTGTGTGTGTGTGTGTACTCGCCTAATTGTGGCTGCAGGAGTCGAGACTTAGCTCCTGGCCCCGCCTCTTCACTGACCGCTACTAGGTCCTCTCTCTCCCTGCTCTGAGCTTTATCATACCTCGTCTTAAAGCTATGTATGGTTCCTGCCTCCACTACATCACTTGCTAGACTATTACACTTACTAGACTATTACACTTACTGAATACTCTGTGACTGAAGAAATACTTCCTAAGATCCCTTTGACTCGTCTGAGTCTTCAACTTCCAATTGTGACCCCTTGTTTCTGTGTCCCCTCTTTGGAACATTGACTCTGTGCACCTTATGTATTCCACGCAGTATTTTGTATGTCGTTATCATGTCTCCCCTAACCCTCCTGTCCTCCAGTGTCGTCAGGTCGATTTCCCTTTACCTTTCTTCATAGGACATTCCCCTTATCTCCGGAACTAACCTTGTTGCAAACCTTTGTGTGTGTGTGTGTGTGTGTGTGTGTGTGTGTGTGTGTGTGTGTGTGTGTGTGTGTGTGCTTGTGTGGTCGATGTGGGTGTGCGTGAGCGGTTATGCAGTGGTGTTGTGTGGTGTGTGTGTGTGGTGTGTGTGGTGTTGTGTGTGTGTGTGTGTTGTGTGCGCGGGGTGCTTGTGCGCGCGTGTGCGCGCCTGCGTGTGTTCGTGTTTGTCTGTGCCCACGGGTTTGTACTTTGGTAAGTACTTTTGCAGAGGTCGAGTCTCAATCTTTGGCACTGCCTATTTACTTGCTGCTCGCCGGGTTAATTACATCATTGCCTCATTGATCATGTCATAATTATTCTTAAAACTATACCTGGTGCCTCCTTCATTCCACTTCCTTACCACTCTCAATGTGAAAAACACTCTGTGACGTCTCTGTAACGCTGAGAATTTAATGTTAAACTTTGCCCTTGTGTACCCATTTCAGCCTCTCGATCAACCTGTCCTGTTCACTCTATGAAGTTCAAGTATTTTTCAAGTGGTTATTATGTTTCCTTGGCTTTTCTATTATCTAATTTCCATAAGGTTCAGTTCCTTTAATCTCAACTCACAGGTAATTTTCTTTAACTTTTGGAGACTTAATAGTAGATGTGATATTTTGATAGCAATTTGACCACTTAGCGTTCGTAGTCATATAATATACAACATAATGAAAACAAGGCTAAAATTAACGAAAAATAAACACGAATACTCATTACGAATCAATACCATCATAAATTAAGACAGCCAGCATCAATTAAATTTTCACCAAATTATTAATGTTAAAAGACTCAAAAATTTCCCCCTAGCTCCCTAACAGGCACTTCGATAATTAAAAAAAAACTATGATGAAGGCAGAGAGACTTAAGCCAAGGCAAACTGTTAAAATATATTCCATAGTCAGTGGGGCGTCACAAGCAAAAACAAAAGGGGTCAGAAGAGGCTGTGACCAAGTGGCTGTGGGTGAGAGATGTGTGACCTATTCTCAGTCGACAGAGATTTGTTTCAAGGTAACTATTTCGTCTCCTGGAGTACCATTTTTTTAAACATTTCGTAAAATCAATCAATTTTCTTAAGGACAAAAAAAAGAAAGTTTTTCTTAAAGTTGGCAGTTGATTTGGTAGATTTATTTGTTTCATAAATTACTGCTTACAGATGTGGTAAAAAAAAGTTATGTCTATTGTTATATACATTTTCTTCAAGATTTCTGACGTGCTTTATTAGCAGTAGATTTCATACTGGGAAAGTATTCTCTAAGATGGGAATGACATACAAGAAAATCTAATATAGGGTCGTGAATGACCATGAGATTCCTGAAATTACTCATAAATTGACCAAACGACCTTTCACTGCAGAGGCTCTTTGTTGATCTGTCTCTCCGGTGATATACTGGGTACTATGCACACCCCAGAACTTTCTCCTTAATTGAAGTGACGTTTGCAAATTGTCCCCACAGAATATACTCATTTTCTAGTCTTCTTTCCCTTTGCCGCATTTGAAGTTGAATTACAGTAGCCACTTATTTGATCAGTCCTGCAGGTTGTCCAGGTCCATTTGTAGCTCTCCTCATCCTGTGTGTGTGTGTGTGTGTGTGTGTGTGTGTGCGTGCGTGCGTGCGTGTAACCTGAGAAACAATACGCAAGAAATACGGAAGAGTTTTGGAAAATGGATTTAAATATGGGCACACAATCTCAAGCTCCCTTAGAGTGGATGGAAGACCGTAAGAGGGTAGTGATCTTCTTTAGGCTCTCTGAGGCTTAGCAGCTGATGGTGAGGGAGCCAGGGAGAAGCATAAAGGAGATGTTGAAAGTCAGGCAAGAAGGAAGTGGTGAAAGAACAAGAAAAATTAATTGGTAAAATAGATGGGATAAGACAAAGATGGAAGACAGAGAAAGGGACAACACCATAAAATAAACAAGGCAAAGTTGTAAGATAGTATAGGGGTAAAACAGTAAAAGTGATAAGACAACCATGATACGAATTTCGTTCTCCCAGCACCTAGAATAGAAATCAAGAATAGAAGTGAAAAACAATAAATGATAAAGAAAAAGATTGCTAGATGATGATTCTTAATTCGATATTATCCACAACATTCTCGCTTCTTTACTACATTATCGCCTTCTGTACCGTTGATCTTCTTGCTTTCCTTGTCAGGTACATTAGAATTTTGTAATAAATTTATTAGACTGAAAAAAAATATGATTAATTTGATTGAACACGTCAACTCCGGGCTGAGGGACTGATTACCTTCAACTCCTCCTCCTCTTCCACCGTTCTTCTCTGTACTGAACTGATGAAGACACTATCTGGTGAAACGTTTCCGGAGTAAAGGTACCTAAAAGTTTAACAATTAGGTTTAATCACTTCTAGTATGCATATTTTTGTGATGGTGCGTAGCTGTGTTGTTTCTTGATCTCGAGGTAAAATGTAATCTGCCCCCTATTACTATGATTCAGTTTGTTAGAATTACTAACAGTTTATCAAACTAACGTGTCCTTCCTTAGTGTTGAGGGACATTGTTCCTAGAATGCTTGAACATTGTCTTGGGAAAAGGTCAACTTGGTGGTGAGAGAGTAACTTGCACGCGACTCGACTTTACTCGCTTCTTGATAACGAGGTCTTTCCAATACATTCCAGTTTATTTAGCAGGAGTTCACTTAACAACAATACGTGTCCAGCGGGCTTGTAGTAGACGACTAAGCGAAGATCAATAAGGGTCATGTGCCCAATTAGATTAGCTAGATGTTTAGGGTCTACCGACCTCCACTGTGTCGTTTAAGGGTCTGACTTCCTCCCGGCAGCCGATACGTGTCCTTTATGCTCTGACGCAGAGCAGACTACACACTACACAGCAACTTATGGTGCGAGATTAGTTTTCAGATCAGTTATCTCTAATTTATTCCCGTTTTCCAGGGATTAGGTGACACTGTGTGTTTATCATACGCTCGTCCTCGGGTTACGATTTGAATTACATCATATGGACTCATTTTGCATTGCCCTGATTCGAAGCTGGGATATTAAAGGGTGCCACACTGTAATCGGCGGATGAATAGGAACGGATTTTACGTCCTATATGGAAGAATGTTTACAATAAGACATTCGTAACCATTGTTTAGTGTAAATCAAGAATGGGAAGATGATTGTCTTCCCATTTAGGGACAGAACGGTGCAGTTAAGCAGGTCTCGCTGTCCTTTCTCCCTCCCTTTTCTTATTGAATATCTACTCCTAGTAAAAGCGTTTTCCATATCTAGCACATGTCATCATATAACTAAGACTCACGACAGGAAATACTTGTCCTGTTTCCTGACGAATCTAACCTAACCTAACTTCGTTTTCTTTACCATGGTGTCTTTCACCACCATGCTGTCCACAGGTGCATGTTATATACCACCGCAATGCTTCTTTGACATTGTCATCAAACACATTGCTTCCTTTACCATGTTGTCTGCTACTCCTTGCTTACTTGACCGTGCTATCTCCACTTGCTTGCTTCCTTTATCATGTTATCTACCCTCTCGCTTCCTTCATCTAACGCTTTTCCTTCCATCCTTCCGGAACCTTAATACCCGTTTTGCTATTCCAGGAAATTACCATTTTAATAGAATTCGTTTTCCTTGCCGGCTCGCGTGCGTATATATAAACAAAGCTTCTGGGACTAATGACTGGGGCTGTGAAGGTTGTGTCGACGGAAAGGTTCGTGTCAGAGCATTCAGCGGCACAAAGGTCGCGCACCAGCCAACGATCTCTTCTGATCTTGGGATTAACAGCATCCAAAGACGCGCTGAGTCCCATCTCTGGCAGTGGAGCTTGAAAGTCTGTCTCTTTCTCTCTCTGTTCTCTATTTCTGTTCTTTTTTCTCTGTTCTCTATTTTCTATTTTTCTCTATCTCCTTTCTCTCTTGTCTGTATCGCTCTATCTCTCGCTGTATCTCCTCTCGCTCTGTCTCTTGCTCCGTCTCTCTGTCTCTTGCTCCGTCTCTCTGTCTCTTGCTCCGTCTCTGTCTCTTGCTCCGTCTCTCTGTCTCTTGCTCCGTCTCTCTGTCTCTTGCTCCGTCTCTCTGTCTCTTGCTCCGTCTCTCTGTCTCTTGCTCCGTCTCTCTGTCTCTTGCTCCGTCTCTCTGTCTCTTGCTCCGTCTCTCTCTCTTCTGTCTCTCTCTCTCTTGCTCCGTCTCCTCTCTTGCTCCGTCTCTCTCTCTCTTGCTCCGTCTCTCTCTCTCTTGCTCCGTCTCTCTCTCTCTTGCTCCGTCTTCTCTTGCTCCGTCTCTCTCTTGCTCCGTCTCTCTCTCTCTTGCTCCGTCTCTCTCTCTCTTGCTCCGTCTCTCTCTCTCTGGCTCGGTCTCTCTCTCTCTGCTCCTCTCTCTCTTGCTCCGTCTCTCTTCTTTGCTCCGTCTCTCTCTCTCTCTCTCTGCTCCGTCTCTCTCTCTTGCTCCTCTCTCTCTCTCCTCTCTCTCTCTCTCTCTCTCTCTCTCTCTCTCTCTCTCTCTCTCTCTCTCTCTCTCTCTCTCTCTCTCTCTCTCTCTCTCTCTCTCTCTCTCTCTCTCTCTCTCTCTCTCGCCTCTATTCTGTGTTACCTCGCTGTCTTGTCTTGCAAATCTGTTCACTGGTCTCACTGCCTCGGTTATGTCTCTCTTTGTGTTCACTTCTTAATTTTACTCCGTTCTGTTCTTCTCTCTATATTCTTTTCCTCTCTCTCCTGTTCTCACTCTCTTCATGTCTTCTCTTCCTTAAGTCTATGATCAGTTTTTCGTCTCAAAACTGCATGTTGTGTTAGCTTAATCCTCAGATAAGTCAGGATGCATCCTAAGTCACTGTTTTTCACGTTCAATACGTCGCCTGTTTCAGTGTCAATTTCGGTTAAAATAACGTAATTCAACAACCATTCAATAAATAAACTTGATTAATTTTGCCAAGAGGTGAGGTGATTATTTAAAGCGTCTCAGATCGAAGAAATCAATATAAACGTTCAATTAAAATATATGAACTTATGATATGGAGTAGGCTATGATAACGCAGTTAACGGGTTTCACCGTATATCACTGAAAACACCTCTAGAAGGTCATACACTGCCAAGAATTGAACTATAACTCTGGAGTATATATGTAGGAGGATCCAAAATTATGGTGAATTAATCAAAATACGCCCAGCCAGTCAAAATTTTGGCACTCACAAGATAAAGTAATCATAACAATCATCAGGATAAATAAACTGATTAATCTATCCAGGGATAGTAGACGTGAATAAGTATCAAGGTTAGTCAGACATGAATACGAGTCATCAGATAGCTCTGGACATGAATAAAGTAATAGGGATAGTCTAGATGAATACAGTCATTAGGGATAGTATAGACATGAATACAGTCATCAGATCAGTCTAGACATGAATACAGTCATCAGGGATAGTCTAGACATAAATTTAATCATCAGGATATCTAGGACGTGAATACAGTAGGATAGTCTAGACATGAATACAGTCATCAGGGATATCTAGACATGAATACAGTCATCAGGATATCTAGACATGAATACAGTCACAGGGAAGTAGACATGAATACAGTCATCAGGGATAGTCTAGACATGAATAACATAGTCATCAGGGATAGTCTAGACGTGAATACAGTCATCAGGGATAGTCTAGACGTGAATACAGTCATCAGGGTTAGTCTAGACATGAATACAGTCATCAGGGATAGTCTAGACATGAATACAGTCATCAGGGATAGTCAAAGACATGAATACAGTCATCAGGGATAGTCTAGACATGAATACAGTCATCAGGGATAGTCTAGACATGAATACAGTCATCAGGGATAGTCTAGACATGAATACAGTCATCAGGGATAGTCTAGACATGAATACAGTCATCAGGGATAGTCTAGACATGAATACAGTCATCAGGGATAGTCTAGACATGAATACAGTCATCAGGGATAGTCTAGACATGAATACAGTCATCAGGGATAGTCTAGACATGAATACAGTCATCAGGGATAGTCTAGACATGAATACAGTCATCAGGGATAGTCTAGACATGAATACAGTCATCAGGGATAGTCTAGACATGAATACAGTCATCAGGGATAGTCTAGACATGAATACAGTCATCAGGGATAGTCTAGACATGAATACAGTCATCAGGGATAGTCTAGACATGAATACAGTCATCAGGGATAGTCTAGACATGAATACAGTCATCAGGGATAGTCTAGACATGAATACAGTCATCAGGGATAGTCTAGACATGAATACAGTCATCAGGGATAGTCTAGACATGAATACAGTCATCAGGGATAGTCTAGACATGAATACAGTCATCAGGGATAGTCTAGACATGAATACAGTCATCAGGGATAGTCTAGACATGAATACAGTCATCAGGGATAGTCTAGACATGAATACGGGGATGGTCGGGCTTGGGAGCCAATTATCATGGATAATTTATGCAGGAAGTTGTAACCACAATACCTACACAGACAGGTGTGTGCCATTATGAAACATATTTATTGCGTTGTATCATATACTGATGAAACAGTTTAACGATTCACAGATGAGAATCGGGTGTTGCCTTGGAACACTCAGAGTTTGCATTTTAACGTAAACAGAAGAATGATTGTTTTTGTTCATGAGTACACACACCTTCAGGGCCGAGGGAATTCATACATTTTCAGGGGAGAGGGAAAATGGGTGCCTTGATGCTGGTAATGGGTTCTCGAGCTAAGAATTTAAAGCTACATTTCTTTTCCATTCAGAAAATCCGAAAACATCCCATTAATATGGCGCTATATGGTTCATCTTTATTTAGTGTATCTCTTATGACTGCATAACAGTATACTAACACATAAAATAAGTCAATTCTGTGACTGAAACAACTCACAATCCACATATTAGAGATGAACATATAAACGAAGTTATGGTCCATTATTGGACCATTATTGCGAAACATCATGGCCCAGAACAGTACGAAACATCGACCACAGCTTTCTCTCAAAAGTGTAAGATGTTTGTGAATTACTAATACACATCTAAAGATTGTGAGAAAAAACAAAACTACCATAGAAAAATACCTTTGAAAATTTTATATGTATATATATATATATATATATATATATATATATATATATATATATATATATATATATATATATATATATATATATTATATATATATATATATATATATATATATATAATTATATATATATATATATAATTATATATATATATATATAATATATATATATATATATATATATATATATATATATATATATATAATTCTCTATAGATATAATAGTTTCTATAAAGAGTGATATTGATATTATTAATTTATAGTGTTAAGGTGGGAATATTAACTGCTTTAGACTGTGAGCAGAACTAGCATCCTGAAATCTATTTAAGTCTGGGGTGAGCAGCTGTTGGCGACTTTTCATATTGAGATATTTTAAACATCGATGATCGTGTCAGTATTATTGCTCTGTTTCACGAAGTGCTAAATCCATGTTGATAACTTAGCGTAGAGAATATTGGAGGCTAACAGTGGCGAAAATTCTGTTGGTGTAACGTAAGCGACGCAAATACCAGTCCACAAGTTTGAACCACTACAAATTGCATTTTATTTCATATTGTTGCATTCAATTATAGTGCATCATTATAATTAAGTTTATTTGTAGCTATAAGCTCACGTGTTTCACTGAATGCTAGGTGCTATGTTGACTCGATCCTCTATCACCTAATCAAGACACAAACGCTACTCTCTCAGTTTATACATAGTTATATAATTCAAAGTTGAATATGATATTGATATGGCCAGTGTGGAAGCTGCGAGATCCAGTATTTGCTACGGATGAATCGTCAACAGATATTGGAAATTCCTGGATACCAATTCATATACATTATTGTTTGAAAGCCGTATAGTGATACAGAATTATTGACACTGCCTAGATTTAGCTTTGGTTTATTTTTATTAGTACAGTTGCTTTGTAATATTAAGACTTAGTTGCTGAGTTTACATGGGTTTAAGGCTTCTCGACTGTAGGATCATAAAGGTTGCATGTCAATTTAACAGTACCAGTCAAGGATACATTAAGTCCTGAAGGGGAGGATTAAAGAATATATCTTTGTATCTTAAATATACTCATAAAATACACTAAATATTTTATTTACCTGGAAAGGTAGACAATAGCTGGTGGAGTAATAAAGTTTAGGAAAGAGTTATTTTTATTAATACAAGAATATTATACATAAGTTTTATCTTACTTGGCAGAACACTTGTGTAGGATACGTTAGCGGAAGAAAGTTTCATTTATATTGACCCAATATCTTCCTTCCCAAACAATTCGCAAAATGAGTTGCATGGAAAAAAAAATGTAATATGTTTTGTTTTGTGATTATTTTGCTTGCAAGCAAAAGAATAAAGGCACACTCACAGTAGATGTGTGTGCGCGCGCGCTTGTCTGTGTGTACTCGCCTATTTGTAGTTGCAGGGGTCGATTCATAGCTCCTGGCCCCGCCTCTTCTCTGATCGCTACTGCTCCATGAGCTTTATCAAACCTCGTCTTAAAACTATGTATGTTCCTGTCTCCACTACGTCACTTGCCAGACTATTCTAGATGTCCTATGGGTTGGAGCATCATGTGGTTTTCGCTCACCATGAGGCGGGCCAAAACAACATAGGTTCAAATCCTTGGCTAGTCGCAGTGTTGTTTATATATATATATATATATATATATATATATATATATATATATATATATATATATATATATATATATATATATATATTTATAGTATATATTGTGGAGACAGCGTTATCCATGTAAGCAAAGAGGGAATGTATAAGAGTACAGTGGTAGCAACGCTTTTATATGGATGTGAAACATGGGTGTTAAATGCTGCAACAAGATGTTATGTCTGAGGGCAATGTGTAGTGTGAATATAATGCAGATAATCCGTAGCTTGGAGATTAGAAGGAGGTGCGGGGTTTCTAAAAGTATTTATTCAGAGGGCAGAGGAGGGGGTTGTTGAGATGGTTCGGACATTTAGAGAGGACGGAACGAAATAGAATGACTTGGAGGGTGTATAAATCTGTAGTGGAGGGAAGGCGGGGTAGAGGTCGTAAAGTAGGTTTTGTGTCCGAGGAGCTTGAACTTGCAGCAAGCGTGCATGAGCGTGTTAGAGAATGCATATACATGGTTTATATGACTTGACGGGCTGTTGGAGTGTGAGCAAAGTAAGATGTATGAAGGGATTCAGGAAAACTGGTTAGCCGGACTTGAGTCCTGGAGGAGGAAAGTACATTGCCTGTGCTCCAAAGAAAGGGGTGTTGATGTTCTGCCTCGGTGGTAGGGTCACCCTACTTCGGTCACCCACCGAGGTGTGCCGGGTCACCATTTGGAGAAGACCCGGGCCGGATGTACCGGCGAACATACAACGACAACAACAACCCACCGAGGTAGAGTGACCCGTAAAAGAAACACATTCACCATCGCTCACGCCATCAGTCTTGTCAGAGGCGCGCCAATACTACAGTATATGCAAAAAAAATTCAATATAGTTTTTGACAAAATGACCGTTGTTTGTTTTTTAGCCGAAATTGCCAATTTGCCCTATTCGATACGACGTTTATCAACTTACCATTTTACTAGAGAAGAATGGGGATTCCATCGATCGTTTATGTAATCTTCGAGTGGAGATGATACTTTGTTAATTCCATTAACACAGGATTAACCATCTCTTTGAATTGCTTAGGTCGTATTCCAATGTAATTCCCTCCACAACCTGCTGGGAATGAGACAAACGCTTTGTGAACATCTGATTATTTTAATATCGGTTCTTGGAAGTTCTCGTCAGCAGAATTGTTAGTGATGCTGGTCCCGCTGGGAGTGTTTCTATCTCAGTGTTTGAGCTGGTGATTATTCTGATTTCCTCAACCATGTTGCCCTTTTTAAATTTTCTTGCTAATCCAAGTGCAAGCTTTCTCCCTACCAGTGGAACTTTTCTTGGGTCTGTTTCGGCGATTCTTGCATTGATTGAGCGTTAGCCTCAAGTTATCTGCTCCAAGAAAGCTGGGTACTACTGTGGTGGCTGCTGAGGCTAGCGATTTGCTGCCTTTTACATGCACTGTTAGTCGAACGCTGCAAAATAAAAGCAGATTTCGCCATGGCTGATCATTGCCACTGGTTTCTGTTGTTGGACCCTCCATTTACCTGCCTGACAAGGTCTGTAAATTTGCCTGCAGCTCTGAAACAAGATACTTTGGGGATTTGATTGCCACAAGGAGGTCGTTGAAATTGATTAAGTTGCTGTTGAGCATTCAACTGGTTGAAGGGCTGTGCTGCTGCTGTCTACGGGGACAAAATATGACCCAGCACACCTATTTTTGCGCGAATAACTGCTAATGAGGGCCCAATATTCTTTACTCACCTGACATATACGCATCTCCTCATGTCACATGCACAGGTTCATTCGCTTTGTGCCTGACTAGTGTAAACATCATCTGCCCTCACTTAACTGTCTAAGGAGCCAGTGATGGTAAGTGGAAGGAGCAGACATGTGGGTGGAAGTGGAATGGACAAATACTTCATAGGGGGTAATTCAGGGAATAATTTTGTCACTGGAATAAGATGTGGTTGCCACTATTCTCATTCCAATGTTGGAAAAACTTCTAAACCTTTCGATTAATCTCAATGGCTGTAATTCAGACTCCCAGTCAGATCGGGCGAATTTCACATAGATGCGAGTAAATAATTTTTTATTACCTTGGCGAAGTATTTGCCTTCAACCTGTTCACGTAGAGAGAGAGGTCCCCCCTCCCTTGCTTTGCTTGATTTTATTTTAAAAAGAAATAAAAAAAAAACATGAACTACGAACATGACTTCACAAGTAGGTTTTTCCTTAATTTTTCCTTAGCTTTATATAATTTAGATTGCTTCCTCTTCTATTATCATGTGCTTCCAGAGATGAAATACCGTTCAAAATGACTGGATATTTTGATTGATAACTTATGCAGTAGAATAAAATCTTTAGAAAGACGTAACCTTTTCTACTCCTGACGCAGGAGAACTCTTGACAGACCAAAAACCAGAAATGCAAAAAGCTGCCACGTTCTTCCCTCTGGGATCTGAAGGTAGTTTTGTGAGAGTAGGGCTTCAACACGTCAACCGTTGAAAGACACAAAATTTGTCAATATATGCCTCTCTCTCTTTACAGCAGCATACCTCTTGTGTACTGAAATTAAGATGTATGAATCAGGCCAATCGCTGGACGCCTTTTTAACAGGGCAGCAGTGAGAATGGTGAGACTTAATGCAGCCATCATGCTGAGACCAAGGCAGCTGGGATTCGGGATCCCGCAAGCTTGTGGAATTCCGAACCCTCCACTTGGTCTACTGACATTGATGAGAACCTGGGAAAAAGCCTCTGACCTCAAGCGGATGGAAATCAGGATTAACGACATTGATGCACACGAAACCCTCTGTCTCTTCATCAGGTGCCAGTCCCTCCTTACACTAACCACCTACCTTTTTTTATGATACTCTCTCCATTCTTTGACCCCCAAACTTTGATAGTACGACTATCTCCTAAAGTTCATGCAAGAAAAGAGTTATAAACTGATTCCCTGATGAATATCAGTTGCAGCAAACCACATTTCCAGTCATAGGATGGCCATGCCAGCCTTCTTATCCTCCTACAATGGACCCAGTGAGTTGGTGAAGGAAGTTCTACCTGAACATACACACAATCTGGCAGAGGTAGATGAAACCAGCTATTCAAGTGGCACTACGTCGTCTCTATAGAAAAGGGAGACCCTTCGATAGAGCTAGGATCCAGGCTCATTGAATCCACCAGAGACCTGAGAGCTGCCACCATTCTCCTCCAGCACCTCAGTGTGGCGATCCTGAAAGTGAATGCTGCTGCATCTTGGGCTCCTGCCCGGCGTCTGAAGAATTCGAGGAACACAATTTAAATTATGAGCTTCTATATTCGTTGAAATTCAGCATGTATGTAAATTCCTAAGATACAGAACTCATCAATAAACATGTTCCATTTAAATCATTCAAATAAAATTGTGCATCTGATATAAATATATACATACATTCATAAAATTCATACACACTTTCTATTCTCATCTTTAGGTCTACAAAAAAAAAAAATACGGAAATAAAATGTAAAAATTATAGATTTTTTAAGGAACCATTAAAAGTTTTATAAGTTTGTTAAAAATAAAATTATAGTATACTGGAAAACACGAAAGCTCACAAAAGCTCTCATATCTGCCTAAGATAGGCATAAATCGGAAGGTATAAAGAACTGCGATTTTCAGCTCTATGTACTCGCCTAGTTGCAAATACAACTAGGCGAGTGCTCTGAACAACTACGCGGGTGCACACAATAAAAAACACATAGCCAATACTTCTCCCGTCAGACACCAATGTTAACATTCATATATGCTGGCGAGTTTCTTTACACAATGCTATATCTTTTTTCTACATTTGTGCATGGACGTGCAGGAGGACCTGGGGACGTGTTGACTGTATCTACATCAGACTTCAACTCTCACTCGGGACGCATGATGCTCCACCCAGGAGACAGTAAATAGTGTAGTGTGGATAGCAAACAGGTGTCCAAGGTCTGTAGCTTAGTTTTGGAGGTGGTAGTACTGGATATAACAACAGAGGAAATGATTAGCTCAGTGATAATGGCGGTGGTGTTAATGGCGGTGGTGTTAATGGCGGTGGTGTTAATGGCGGTGGTGATAATGGCGGTGGTGATAATGGCGGTGGTGTTAATGACGGTGGTGTTAATGACGGTGGTGTTAATGACGGTGGTGTTAATGACGGTGGTGGTAGTGATAGTGGTAGGGATGATTATGAGGGTGGTAGTGGTGGTGACTGCTGTAATAGTTAAGGTGGAGTTAATGACAATGCCATGGGTTCTAACCCCATCCTTACTGTGGTCTGTCTGCAGTCATGTTATTTCGATTTTGAGTCGCAATAGAAGGTGTTGCACTTTCTATTTCTTCCTCTCATGTTTTCCCGAGGGAAACTTGAAAAAGCCCTCTTGTGCTCGTGTCAAACCTTCATCATTATTGCACCTTACTTAGATGAAGACGAAGGCTGCAATTGAGATGTATATTTAGAGTTTGTCAATATCACGTGCAACTAACGCAGTGAGTTTGGTGCAATATTTTGAGAACGCCTCCTCCGATAGGTTTCAAATTTTGAACTCTTGTGTATCCTACCTAGAAGAAACTTGAAATTATAATTAGACTGTGCAGGTGCGAATATTAATTAAAATGTTGTTTAGTTTTATTTTATGTGACATAACTTCAAAATATTTCTTTTGAATGACTTAAATTTTGGCTGGTGCCTCAGTTGGAGCAATTTGTTTGTTTTTTTTAACCTTAAATAAATGAAATTAGGATTATCGGTTTTCATGTGATAACTAAAGAAATCTCTTTCTGGTTAACTTCACACATCCAACCTTCCGTCATCGATCATTACCCCTCAGTAAATTTAGCTCTCCTCGACGGTCACTTTGCCTCAGCACCTGAACCAGTTGCTTGTCGAGGCTTCAGATTTCACCTGGTTTCTGAACATGACCAGGTGTGACCTGTTAGCTGAGTCAACTGAAGGACAGGTCGATGGAAATAAAATACATGAAACGAATTTCATTTTGTAATAACCAGACAAATTTTAGTAAATATTGTTCGTGAAATATTTTTATCAACTTTCAATGACTAATCTGATTAATATATAATTTTTTTGTATAGTTATATGAATTTTAAATGAGGTTTCAGCCTGATTAGTCGCCTCTGTGATGACTTTGTAACCTATTTATCACCCAATAAACTTGGTGTACTTGTATTCAGATATTTACATCAATTAAACAAATTTGCTTTAACATTATTGGATGAGTAATAATTAGAGTTTTTATATATTTAACTAAATGTTTTTCGGTCTCTGCGCTATCCGAGGAAGGCATCCCTCCATCTCATTAGCTTAGCCCACTCTACCTCAATGATCCAAAGAATATATCTTCGTATAACAGCCTTCCCTGTGAACAAAGAAATATGTCCCCGTATCCAACAAGCTTAGTCTCTTCTACCTGTATATAAATGGTGCGGAGAACTGACAGGATGATGAATTAGACACTAGTTCATCATTTAGATATCTTTATTGTAGAAATCATTCACCAATCAATGGCTTTCTCAGTCCATTTACAGAGAAGAATGGATGAAGATCAGAAGGAGTTTGAGGTAATTAATCCCTCAGCCTGAAATCGATGTGATCACCTCGACTCCAGGCTGAGAGACTGATTCCCGTATCCCATAAGCTCAGCCCCCTCTACCTCAGTAGACGCAGAAAAACGAAATTGTTTAGAGCACGGCTGTGGCATGCTAAGAGTATGTTACATTTTATTTGGCGTATGTTACACACCCATATAGGCATGCCTCCCGACCAATGAACCAGGTGGTAAGGGTTTAACAATCAGGAGCATGGTTGTTTTACCAGTACCTTGGTTCAACCAGACCAGCATAGGCAGACTTGCCTTCACTGCTGGTCGCTACGGTTCTTACCGTGACTTCTACTTGCATCTTTGCCTCATTGTACATAGCTGTAAATGCTATACATATGTTATATACATTTGTGTTGTAAGTACCAGTTTGTTTCTAGTTTCTAAGTGGTTATCATACTACGGTAACATGTACAGGCCAATAGTCTACACGTGTACGAAATAACTGCATAAATTTCTAATGCAGTTATATATCAGCAGTGATGACATGAAGCCAATCAGCTTAAGCATTCACTAGGTATCGCATGTCAACTAATATTTCAATTTCTTCAGTTAAAGCAAATGACAAAATTGTTCCTACGCCGCATAACACCAATTCGAACCTAACAGTATGATATAAAATATATATATATATATATGTCGTGCCTAATAGGTAAAACTGATCAATTAGCGAGAACTCATTTAAAATTAAGTCCTTTCTAAAATTTTCTCTTATAAGTAATTTAATAAAAAAAAACCACAGTGTAATATATTTTTTTCGTTAGGTTCAGAATGATTTTTGCAAAATTATTGCATACACAAATTTTCACTTGTCTTATATGGCAAGGTGAGCGTTGCTATTTAAGCCAAAATCGCAAGTTTTACCTAATCGGCACGACATACATATATATATATATATATATATATATATATATATATATATATATATATATATATATATATATATATATATATATATATATATATATATATATATATATATATATATATGTCGTGCGATTAGGTAAAACTTGCGATTTTGGCTTAAATAGCAACGCTCACCTTGCCATATAAGACAAGTGAAAATTTGTGTATGCAATAATTTCGCAAAATCATTCTGAACATAGCGAAAAATATATTTAATTCTGTTTGTTTATTATTAAATTAATGTTAACGTATCTAAAATATATTTAGATGGTTAGGCTAAATTAAATTGCGGTTGTTGTAATAAGGTTAGGTAAGTTTTCAAAGTTTTCTTGGTACAAAATTATAAATTCTTACATTAACATAAATGAAAAAAATATCTTTAAACGTATAAGAGAAAATTTTAGAAAGGACTTAATTTTAGAGGAGTTCTTGCTAATTGACCAGTTTTACCTAATCGGCACGACATATATATATATATATATATATATATATATATATATATATATATATATATATATATATATATATATATATATATATAGTATATATAAATGTCGTGCCGAATAGGTAAAATTACCCCATTAGCAAGAACTCATTTAAATTTTTTTTTTTTTTTTTAATTTTCTCTTATACGTTTAAAGATATATATTTTTTTTCATTTATGTTAATGTAAAAATTAATAATTTTGTACCAAAAGAACCTTAGAAAACTTACCTAACCTTATTATACCAAGCGCAATTTAATTTAGCCTAATCCAAATAAATATATTTTAAGTTTACAATAATTTAATAATAAACGAACACAATGAAATATATTTTTCTCGTTAGATTCAGAATGAGTTTTGCAAAATTATTGCATACACAAATTTTCCGCTTGCCCTATTCGGCAAGATGTGCGTTGCTATTTAAGCCAAAATCTCAAGTTTTACCTATTAGGCCCGACATTATATACGAGGTATAAACCCACTCCAGGTGTTCAGTCACTGTTATTCTCACAACACACATCCAGGGATATATACTCATTAAAACTTATATTAATGCATATACAAACCTCAAACATCCAAAATACTTAGAATGTAATGGCTATCAACACATTCTAATATAATATAATATATTATAAATAAAATATGATAATTATAAACCCTTTTATTTCCTCTTAATGAAAATCAAAGGAAAACGACTTGAAGTTTAGATAAATAATTTATTTTTTTGAGTTTCCGTATTTGTTTTACAATTATCGCAGTTACAAAAATGTTGGCGCCGTTGAGTAATAGTTGTCCGTATATTTTCTCTGCAATTTAATAGGTGACGGAAATGTTGCAAGCCGCTGTAAAGAATTCAACTTGCATTTTAACTCACGTCGTTTGTAAATAAAAGTCATGATTTGCAATCATTTTTATTCGCAGGCGAGTAATGACTAAAATGATTACATATTAAAGGCTCGCAGGACGATATTTTTTTGTTTTTTTTTGCGAAATCATAATGGATTACGTAAACGAGGCGCGCATGCACACGCGTGCATACGAAAGCCCATGCGCGTGTACGAGCACGCGCGCGACCGCACCCCCCTCTACACACACACATACAACAGTCCTAGTATCTAATAGACATGTGCCTAGGACAAAATGGTAACTAAAAGTCTGTCTCTCTCTGTCTCTCTCTGTCTCTCTCTGTCCCTCTCTGTCCCTCTCTGTCTCTGTCTCTCTCTCTCTCTCTCTCTCTCTCTCTCTCTCTCTCTCTCTCTCTCTCTCTCTCTCTCTCTCTCTCTCTCTCTCTCTCTCTCTCTCTGTCGCTGTCTCTCTCTCTCTCTCTCGCTCTCTCTATCTCGCTCTCTCTCTCTCGCTCTCTCTCTCTCGCTCTCTCTCTCTCGCTCTCTCTCTGTCTGTCTCTGTCTCTCTCTCGCTGTCTCTGTCTCTCTCTCGCTGTCTCTGTCTCTCTCTCTCTGTCTGTCTCTGTCTCTCGCTGTCTCTGTCTCTCTCTGTCTCTCTTTGGCTCTCTCTGGCTCTCTGTCTGTCTGTCTCTCTCTCTCTCTCTCTCTCTCTCTCTCTCTCTCTCTCTCTCTCTCTCTCTCTCTCTCTCTCTCTCTCTCTCACACACACACACACACACAGAATGTTCCAGAGATGGGACACAGCAACAAGGGGACACAGTTGGAAGTTGAAGACTCAGATGAATCACAGAGATGTTAGGAAGTATTCCTTCAGTCACAGAGTGGTCGGGAAGTGGAATAGTTTAGGAAGTGATGTAGTAAAGGCAGGCTCCATACATAGCTTTAAGAAGAGGTATGATAAAGCTCACGCCGCAGGGAGTGTGACCCAGTAGCGGCCAGTGAAGAGGCGGGGCCAGGAGCTATGACTCGACCCCTGCAACCACAACTAGGTGAGTACACACATCTCACAAAGGAAACAGTGAGTCATGAGAGGTATGGGTAAACTGCATATTCTGGGACTGCAAAAAGGTTTTGACAGGGTACCTAGTAAGAGACTGAAACAGTCTATCGAAAACACAAAAATAGATCGAGGAATACCTAACAAGTAGGAAACAAAAGAAGGATTGTCTGAGGAAGTGTCAGGATGGGTGAATATGACAAGTGTGGAGTCACAAGGATCAGCGCTGGGACCTGCACTATTTATAAAATTTGTTAACGATATATTGCAAGTAATAATCTAATGTATCCCCGTTTACAGTGTGTGAAACTAATGAGAAAAATAAATCAGGAGCCGAAGTTGAACGACTGGAAGCGTAGATGGACAAGTTGCAAGACTGGTCTGGCGAGAGAACGACTGGAAGCGTAGAGGGGCAAGTTGCAAGACTGGTCTGGCGAGAGATCAGTGGAATTCACTCCCAGCAATTGCATGCTTGTGAAAATTGGATATTGGCACAGAAGACCGGAAAAAGAATTACGGGTTAGGGAGCCAAATGCTGCAAATTGTACTCATTCTGGGTGAGCTTAGCACCGATCATATCGCCTGAGGTGCACATCAACCGAATAATATTTGCGGCAACTGTGCGTCTGGCAAATCCAAAATTAGCTGTCAGGAATGTCAAGGGAATGTAATTCACGATACTATATAAGACATATACCAGGCCCATCTTGGAGTATGCAGCACCAGTATAGAACCCCCACTTGATCACGCATATCATTTTTTTTTATAAAGCGCAGTAGTATCCCTGAGAGCCGTCCGAAGAGTAAGGGATGTGAACATTGAGAAGAGGCAAACTTAAACCTGATGACAGTGGAAAGAGGGAACGAGGAGCCATGATAATGACGTATTAAATACCGAAAGGAGTGGATAATGTTGACAGAACCAGTTTGCTCGAGAGACAAGAAACAGGTACACAAGAGCACAGCAAGAAATTTAAAAGACCACTGAGTAACAAATATACACAAGTAGGAACTATTTCATCCACCAGAGTAAGAGGAAGGATTTATACATTACTTTAAATACAGATAAGATAATGTTAAAAAAAAAAACAGGAGGGGAGAGGGGTGATTCTAGGAGCCGACAGTTCAGAGGCGGGGCTGGGAGCTGAAACTCGACCACTGAAACCAGAATTTGGTTAGTGCACCAACACACATCTGATTGTATGCGATATTTAAGCGGTTTTAACAGAGGCATATGGTAATTTACCCCGAAATAACCTTGAATGTGGCAAGAGATTTATAAAGGAACTTGAGACCTTTCAGTATAAACCGCCATCAGCAACTAAAACAATGCTAGATTATTTAATGACTAACTAATCTAAGAAGGAATTAAAATAATTTAACATTATTGGGTTTCGTACATTTCGTAGCAATGCGGTACCCATGTAACATTAAAAATGCTCCTCAACCATCCAAGTGAGCACCAGTGTTTGACCTTCAGCGCAACGGCTGCTGGAGACTGTCATCCGCTAATAGCGGACGTGTGTGTAATTATCCAGGCCGTTGGTTATCCCTGAATCCCGTTTCCGGAGAGAAACCTTTGGAAAACCATCCCAAGGAACATTTAATATCAAGAGGACAGAGGCTCCAACAAGATCACAGTCTCCTTTAGACGAACGCGAAAATGAAATTTACCTTTTGGGGCAAGTTTTTTACAAAGTGACGAAAACCTTTTTTTCCTTTCTGTCACAATCAATTCTCGCAGCATCAGTGATACGAGGGCAGATTTGTAAAAGTTTCGCGGTGCTACTGAAGCACCGCGAAACTGTAATTGTTTGTGGTTTTATATGCGTTGTCGTAGTTTTATTAAAACCTGTCCCAAGGTACAACACTTAACGTAACTTAAAACTAAATTAATACGATTACTATAGGAAATAGAAATTGTTTCGCCTCAGAAAATTTATGTAATATAAGTAGTATATTTTGCTTTTCAGATCAAGCAATCTAACCCTCTTGTCAACCGTTTCAGAGCATTGTTGCATGACCCTGAAAATGGTCTTAAAAGGGTTTTGACTACACGAGAGGTAGGACATACTGAAGGTGAAGAGTTGTAGTAAATGATGATACCTTTCATTCTTTCTTTGTCCCCTCACCTACCCTCATTGTCCACTCCCAGTCTACTCTACCTCTTTCCTGTCCCCTCCCTGTCTACCCTCCTCTTTATTTTTCTTCTTTCGGTCTATCTCCCTCCTTCCATGTTGCCCATACTCAAATTTGTTTTATTATTATTATTATTTATTATTATTACTATTATTATTATTATTATTATTATTATTATTATTATTATTATTATTATTATTATTATTAATGATGTACATCATAAAATATTCTAGAATAATTCCCCTACACAATAAATGTACAAAAAATCCAAATGATTTCATAATTAATTTACCATAGAATAAAAATGATTGAAATTCTGTTAACAGTGTTCCCATACGAGAGTTCATAGACGATTAAATATCAGAGTATTGTGTGTCGGTGCTTAATTATTCACCAATAAATGCAGTGTACCGTGTGTGTGTTTTTTGCCCAATATTAACGAAGATAGAATATCTTCATATATATATATATATATATATATATATATATATATATATATATATATATATATATATATATATATATATATATACTTGTCTGAAAAAATTGGATAGTTTACAGAAAAATAATAAAACTTAACACAAAATAACACAGAAATAGGAAACAATACAGAATCGGTTAGGTTAGGTTTGTCAGCAAACAGGACAAGTGTTTACTGATGCGGTTCTTAGTTATATGATGACCCACCGCTGGAGCTTTTGATCATATTACCGAGGCCTTCTGCTGGCTTATTGGTCCGCCCCCTTTAAAAATTATACTTACGATTATAAACACATGATGAACTATATTCTAACAGAATAGGGAAGCTAAAAAATAATTGATGTCCTCATTAAAGCTCGGATTTTGATTTCTCTCTCTTATTTCAGATTCTTTGAGTACAATAAGGGAAGAGTTAATTTCGCCAGTTCTCTGGCTATGTGATGGACTAAATACTCTGTAAACTACTATAACTGAGTCTGAAGAGGTGTTTGCGCTAATCTGCCTTTATCTTGTAGTACGCGAGCTGTGTCCGGTCGCATTATCGTAGTCCAACGCTGTAGTGGGGGGAGTGGCTGCTGGCTCGCGTTTTGCTAGCCACCTACGATTCATTTAGGATAACTGTGTGTACTCACCTAGTTGTGGTTGCAGGGGTCGAGTCATAGCTCCTTGCCCCGCCTCTTCACTGGCCGCTACTGGGTCACGCTCCATGCTCCATGAGCTTTATCATACCTCTCCTTAAAGGTATGTATGGAACCTGCCTCCACTACATCGCTTCCTAAGCTATTCCACTTCCCGACCACTCTATGACTGAAGAAATTCTTCCTAACATCCCTGTGATTCATTTGAGTCTTCAACTTCAAACTGTGTCCCCTTGTTGCTGGGCCCATCTCTGGAACGTACGTACGTACGTGTGTGTGTGTACTCACTTAGTTGTGGTTGCAGGGGTCGAGTCATAGCTCCTGGCAACGCCTCTTCACTGGCCGCTACTGGGTCACACTCCCTGCGCCATGAGCTTTATCATACGTGTGTGTGTGTGTGTGTGTGTGTGTATATATATATATATATATATATATATATATATATATATATATATATATATATATATATATATATATATATATATATATATATATATATATATATATATATATATATATATATATATATGTGTGTGTGTTACCATTTTGTCCTAGGCACATGTCGATTAGACATTAGGCCTGTTGTGTGTGTGTTGGGGGAGGGGGGGGGTTGAAGGGAGGAGTGGTTACCCACTTAGTGAGCGCTGACCTGTCAACCCGTCTTTCACAATCAACGGAATGACGCAACTGATGCCACACATGTGAATTTATGAACCTATGTATGAGGTGTGTTGCGTCCGCTTTCAGTGTGTGACGCAGCAGTCGGAAGTAGACGAGAGGCCGCTGGTTCTATACCTTTATGGAAATGACAATTTAAAAAAAAAATCATGTTTTCCGGGTGTGTTGTTGGTTAAGCGGTAACTGTACCATTTCCGCAAACCATTTTTTTTTTTAGTAATTGAAAGAGGAATACTGGGATTTTGGAATGGCTTATCTCTCTCTCTCTCTCTCTCTCTCTCTCTCTCTCTCTCTCTCTCTCTCTCTCTCTCTCTCCTGTCTCACACACAAGCGCGCGCGCGCACACACATACACTGTCTCTCACACACACTCTTATTGGAAGATGAAGTATTTCGTCATTCAGAGTTGTCAGGTAGTGGAATAATGTGGAGAGTGATGTAGTGGAGGCAGGATCCATTCATAATTTTAAGAAGAGGTACGATGAAGCTCATAGAGCAGGAATAGAGTGGACCTAGTAGCGATCAGTGAAGAGGCGGGGGGCCATGAGATATGACTCGACCCCTGCAACCAAAATTAGGTTAGCGCGCGCGCGCACACGGGGCCAGGAGCTGTGAATCGACCCCTGCATCCACAACTAGGTGAGTACACACACACACATACACACTCACACACAAATAGTAATTTGGTATTTGCAGAGTAATTTAATGTGCCGTTTAAAAGTTTGGCTCTGGTTTCCTAGAAGACTAAAATCACTTGGTTCTCGTTATCTCCCGCACAGAACAAACAAGGTAACTGCAGGCTTTTGAATTTGCCTCTATAATCTAATTTCTCAAAGAATGCTACTTTCAATATATAAATACAAACTTGGGATAACTTTTGTAATATATTTTTTTTTTCAACAAGCCGGCCATATCCCACCGAGGCAAGGTGACCTAAGAAGAAAAACGAAAGTTTCTCTTTTAAAAATTAGTAATGTATACAGGAGAAGGGGTCACTAGGCCCGAAATTTTAGTTGCCTCTTACGACACTCATGACTTACGGAGGAAGAATTCTGTTCCACTTCCTCCATGGAGATAGGAAATAAACAAGAACAAGAACTAGCAAGAAAGTAGAAGAAAACCCTGAGGGGTGTTTGTATATATGTTTGTACATGCATGTGTAGTGTGACGTAAGTGTAAGTAGAAGTAGCAAGAAGTATCTGAAATCTTGCATGTTTGGGACAGAAAAAAAAAAAACAATCCGTACCATCATGTACAACAGTTACAGGTTTCCGTTTCACACTTGGCAGGACGGCAGTACCTTCCTGGACGGTTTTTGTCTGCCAACCTACTACCTTCATTGTAATCTAAATAATATCCAAAATTATTCTAAACGTGTCACCCACTCGCGGGTCTATGACTGTAAATGAATGGTTCAGAGAACCGACGAGTTGGTAAATTAGACACATATGTAACACTTGGGTATCTTTATTGAGGAAACGTTTCGCCACACAGTTGGCTTCATCAGTCCATACAAAGGAGAATCGTGAAGAACAGGAGGAGTATGAGGTGGTCAGTCCCTCAATTTTGAGTCGATATTGTCAGTCCATCAATCTTGAATAGAATACAACATATGAGCGTAGAGGAAGCTTATATACTGTAGACAGGAGAGGTGCAACATCTTGGTATCTTAATACAGGGATTTCTTCGCTTGCCTATTCCTTGGGCACGACCTACTTCCACATTGGACAAATGTGACACCTCCTACAACTGCTGCACCTCTCCTGTCTACAGTATATAAGCTTCCTCTACGTTCATATGTTGTATTCTATTCAAGATTGATGGACTGGCAACATCGACTCAAGATTGAGGGACTGACCACCTCATACTCCTCCTGTTCTTCACGATTCTCCTTTGTATGGACTGATGAAGCCACTGTGTGGCGAAACGTTTCCTCAATAAAGATACCCAAGTGTTGCATGTGTCTAATTTACCGGGTCTATGACTGCTTGAGGTTCTTTAACTGATTCTGGGCGGCCGCCATGATGTCAGACCTCACAGATCAACACACTGCACACTACTGTTTCTGATCTGTGTTTATATACGATCATCACGATCGCCAGAAAAGATGATGAATTATATAGCACAGTTTGGCCCCTACATGAAGTACTTCTGCGCAATGTGTACTCGCTCGTGATAGTTTATTCTGTAAAGTATAACCAATTAAGCGTTCCAGAGCTCCATACGGGACCCAGATCTGAGACGAATATGGAAAGTTGTAGAGCCCAGACGGGGTGCATAAGATTGACGACATTGCCTCTAATTAATAGGGTAACTCTTCATCCTCAAGTAATCAATCGGATATTCCTACTCCTGCCACCTGACTCATTCCCTAGGGAAGTGAGGAGTTGAGATGTGAAACAATGGAGTTTTAGACAAGAGAGAGAGTTTATCAATCGCTTTTAAGTAGGAGTAATAGCTTTTATGGACTTATAAAAAATCATATAAAAATAAATATTTCGGCGAAGGTCGTAGCGGTAAAAGGATCTTAAAAACAGCCAGTCTAAAATAAACTTTAAGCATATTCAAATACCGCCATTATTGCTGTATTGGAGATAGGTATATTAGAGATTGTGAATGCACATGTATAGTCCCACAATTCCTGCTTGCCGTCTGACATTTTGGACACACTCTTTTGGTTGCAATTGGATCTGCATAGTTGGGATGGTTCCCTATGTTTTTGCTGGGCATCCGACTTCTGCAATGCTCCTCATGATGTTATTAACCTCTTATGTCTTGCCATCTTTCCCTCGGATCTACGACAAACAAGACCACAGGTGTATTTGCGGGTGTGAATCGGTTCGTTGAGGATTGGGGCGGTGAGAATAGGGGCGGCAAGGCGAAGAGCAACCTCAAAGTTGGATGGTCTGCGGGTGGAGGCGTGTGCTAAGGAAGGAACTAGTGATAGCAAACAAAATTACTCGCATGAACATCTCTCACTGCCAAGAGGCTAGCTCTATCGTTCCTCTAAATACTCTGAATCACTACTGGGCCATCCCAGTGTGATTGTGGTTGTTGGGGGGAGTAGGTCTGGTTGTAGAGGCCATTAGATTATTGCTAGTGTCTTGTTCTATCAATGAATTTCTGGTCACGAGCCCTAACAATGTCCCTGAGGCATTCATGAAGAATTGCATCTCCAAGTTCACTGAAAAACCACATAGCCATACACAAATACCCAGAATTTACCATTTGAAGAATTCCTGAAATAGAATACCAGTTATCACACTAAATATGTTTCTATCATTTGTAATTTTCCTGATTTATTAAATGTAAAATTTATCCTTGAATTTTAGTTTATCACTGATTGAATTGTTGTGAACTTTGTGTTTGATATGTCAGTAGTTGAATACTTGTGTTGTACTTCTTTTTTGAAGTGTGACCCTTTACATAACCTAAACTTCAAAGAGGCTTCCTTTAACAAGAAAGGTTGTTGGTGCCAGCTCTATATAATACTCGTATATCAAGAAGTGTCAAAGGTTTAAGTTAAAAAATAACATGTAATGAAACACGGATCATGATGGTCGTAAACTTGTTAATCCCATAAAGCAGATTGCTGTGATGGCGATGTCCTCATTGCCCTATTGAAATTTCTCAGCTCAGGCTGACGGATTTTAACACTGTTTCTGTGTGTTGGTACAAAACAGGAGCATAGGAAACTGCTGTTCCCTCTACGTATGTATCAAATAGAACAGGGTAACAGCATATTGCTTTTGTGTCCCATTATGCTAAACAAATTACGATGTGTTGTAACTAACTTCTTGAATATATCAGTAATTGATTTAATTATCTCGTGTCTATTATGTTTAACATGTACAAATCATATTCTTCTACGTATAAAAATAGACTGAAAAAATTAGTTTTTTTCTGGATACATATGGTCATATTTAATACACAAACTTTGCTTCTCTCCTTCTTAGGCTTAGATCTAAAACTATTAGTAAAGCACTCAAAAATTTGAGCGAGAAAGGCAACGTGAAGCAAAAAGAAAAAAAAAGAAACGAAAACGACAGAGAATGGAAACTTAAGAGGCACTTCGGAGACGATGTTGAGAATGTCTGCTCACTAATAAGGTGAACCTGGGAGCAGCTAAACAGCAGAGGTATGATGATAAAAAGAAGAGAGAGAGACAGCTGAAAGAGTGGATACAGCAGAGAGAAAGCAGAGATATTTCAGAGAGAAACGAGGTACAGCATAGGGAGCCAAAGTAGGATAAGGCGAATAAAGGCACAGTAAAAAAGGGCAGAGGTACAATGCTGAGAACATACGAAGAAGAAAAAAACCAGAGGATTCTAGGATTCATCCCTGAGTAGGATTCTAAGGCATCCTAGGAGACTAAGACATTCTAGAGGTCTCAAGAAACATACCAAACGACAAACGAATCCTAGTCGAGGATACTAAGATATCCTAAAGAAGGGAGATATCCCTGAGCAGAACTAAGAGCTGCCGAGTCGACGGCTCTATAGCAAAGAGGATCACAAGGATTAAAGTGGCAATTATGTCAAGTGGTTGATGTGACTTGTTAACTTGGAGAGCGATAACAAGATGAACCATCCCCATTCTCTCTTTCTCTCTCTTCTGTCTCTCTTTCCTCCCTTTCGACTTTCTCTTCCTGTCTATTTTCCTTACTCTCATTTTTTATTTCTGTCTCTACGTTTCCTCCTCCTCCTCCATTCCTATTTTCTACATGCTGTCTCTATTCTGCCCAACTCTTTCGTCTCCATTTTATTCTCGTCCTTACTGCTTACTGATATTCCCGTCGATTTTTTACTTCTCTCTTTCCATCCAGATACTTCCTCTATTTTCTCTCCTTTTGTTCAGCTACCTCGTTTTTCCTTTTCTGGTCTCCTTGCCTCCATTCCTTCCTACTCTCCTCATTTCTATTAATTTTCGCGTCTTCCATCTTATTTCTGTTGTAATTCGCACCATTTGCTCTCCTTAATTTTTTCCACATCTCGTTTCCTCTACCACCTCTGCACGTCCTCTCCTTTCTCTCCTCCTCTGCACGTCCCCTCCTTTCTCTCCTCCTCTGCACGTCCCCTCCTTTCTTTCCTCTGCACGTCTATTGGGAAGGATAGTGTTAAGCAATCTTGTTTCGAAAAATTCCATATATAAGTTACTAAGAACAGGTGAAAGAGGATTTCCCATTGCCATACCAAACTTCTGAGTGTAAAACTCATCATTAAATACAAATTTTGCATCAACAATACAAAGTTTAATAAGTTTAATGATAGTAGGAACTGGCAATGGTAAATCATAATTAACAAGTTCTTCAGATAAGAAACTTAGTAAATCATCAACTGGAACTTTTGTAAACAAGGAGGTAACATCAAAACTAACCATATTGAAATAATTTAAATCAGTCAAGGTGCTTAATTTATCAACTAAATCTAAGTTGTTTTTAACATTAAAATTATAAATTTTTCCAACAATTGGGCTCAAAATATCAACAAGCCATTTAGAAAGTTTATAAGAAACATAACCTATAGAGCTAATAATTGGTCTAACAGGATTACCAGGTTTGTGTGTTTTTATTAATCCATACATATAAGGTAAAGATGGATTAGTTGAAGTAAATTTTTTAATTAATTCATCTTTGCCCTTCAATAGATATTTTATTGTTTTATTGAAATTGCTGTTAAGAGTTTCTAAGGGATTCTTTCTAAGTTTAGAATAGGTTTCAAAATCATCTAGGAGGTTATTCATTTTATCTTGGTAATCGGTTTCTTTCATAATTAATTATTTTCATAATTAATTATATAAGCCTTCTTGTCATGTTTCCTTTTATAGTTCCTTGATAATGTGAGTAGTCACGAAAGCGCTTGGAATTCCTCTATTTTTTCATAGTGGTTGTCTTGCATATATATATATATATATATATATATATATATATATATATATATATATATATAAAATCACAAACAAGCAATCTAAATTAATGCAGAACAAGCCACATCGGGACGGATATCTTTAGCTAAAGATCGTTCTGCGCACTCGCGCGTCTTCAGGAGCTATGCAATGTTACAAGTCTAGCAACAGATAGAAGCGGAAAATTCTCTCAGAGGAAAGGTAGGAGCGTGCCAGTGTCGATTCCTATGGGTCGTACGAGAGTGAGAAATTTGAGCTTAATATTTACATCCCCATGTTTTTTTTTTTTTTTTTTTTGGTTTTTTTTTTTTTTGTGTGTGTGTGTGTGTGTTTAAAGGAAGCTCGAGAACGAATATACACACAAAAATGCACTTCTTTGTGAACATGAATTCCTCATTTGAAAAAAGAAGGAAAATACGAACCTGAATTATTAAAGGAGAATTCTGTATAAGTATATAATTATAAACTTTAGTAGACATAATATTTAACTGAGAATGTGAGACATGCTGCTATTAATATATAACAGACTTGCTAAACACAGATTTACTAATGAAATAACATAAGGGGCCGAGTTGCTAGGTAAAAACACGACTTGGGTTCAATGAAGGTTTCATTGATATTGCAAGGATGGCATGTATATATATATACCTATTGCCGGTGCTCACCTAGGATTAATGGGTACCTTGGTGTGAGTAACATCCTAATACAACTTGGGTTTGAAGTAAGTTGAGAAAGAATAACAGAGCTTAATAAATGAGCTCCTCTAAAGCAGAGGCATGAGGATGGATAGTAGTATACCGGAGACAGAGGAAGGGAAGAATTAGTTGAAGACAGCATCATAAGGGGGTGGGGAGCGACCCACAAGTGGAAGTAGATCAAGCTCACAAGATGGGCTAGCGGTTGCCCTTAGAACTTTACATGCAAATTACTTTAGATAGGAAAAAAGCTCTTAGACTGTGAATAAGTTTAGATGGGATAACACCTGATCTTAGTATGTAAATGAGCTTAGGAAGAATAACTCTTAACCTGTGAAGGAACTTAAGTAAGGTAACAGCTCTTAACTTGAAATCAACAATACACAAAAAGAACGATAATGTACAGTAAGCGTTAAACAATGATATAATCTAACTAAAGATGTAATCTACATAAAAATATTTTAATATTAATTTGTTCAAGATTAATTTGAGTTAGGTATGGGGAAGCCATGAGCTCAAGAGAGCAAAGCACTACGTGTAGACAAATGACCACAAAATAATAATATTTCTTCTTGGAGCTGGTGAAGTGTAAACACAAGCTGACAAGACGAACGACCAGCGACGGAAGAATTACGTACACTCGCAGCACCCAAGAGGGACAACGTACGAGACAATACATTGACATTAGCACCCAAGTGTTAGAGCGTTTCATTTCTTCAGTTTATTAACGTGTATGTCGCTCTTACGGCTTATGCTGCTTAGCACTGTTGTAAGAGGTGTGTCATGGTATATCATACAAATGTAGCCATGACTCAACCAGCAGTTGTAATTACTGAAGATATAGTGAGACCCAGCAGTTGTAAATTTGTGTAGCTATATATATATATATATATGCAAGAAAACCACTATGAAAAAATAGAAGAATTCCAAGCGCTTTCGTGACGAAAGCTCTTGGAATTCTTCTATTTTTCATAGTGGTTTCTTGCATATTTTGATATCACCTGTTTACTGTGATCTTTTGCATATATATATATATATATATATATATATATATATATATATATATATATATATATATATATATATATATATATATATATATATATATATATATATATATAATGTCGTGCCGATTAGGTAAAACTGGTCAATTAGCAAGAACTCATCTAAAATTAAGACCTTTCTAAAATTTTCTCTATACGTTTAAAGATATATTTTTTCATTTATGTTAATGTAAGAATTTATAATTTTGTACCAAGATAAACTTTGAAAACCTACCTAACCTTATTATAACAATCGCAATTTAATTTAGCCTAACCCAACTAAATATATTTTAGATACGATAACATTAATTTAATAATAAACAAACACAATGAAATATATTTTTTTGTTATGTTCAGAATGATTTTGTCGAAATTATTGCATACACAAATTTTCACTTGTCTTATATGGCAAGGTGAGCGTTGCTATTTAAGCCAAAATCGCAAGTTTTACCTAATCGGCACGACATATATATATATATATATATATATATATATATATATATATATATATATATATATATATTATATATATATATATATATATATATATATATATATATATATATATATATATATATATATATATATATATATATATATATATATTATATATATATATATATATATATATATATATATATATATATATATATATATATATATATATATGCAAAAAGATCACAGTAAACAGGTGATATCAAAATATGCAAAACAACCACTATGAAAAATATAAGAATTCAGCGCTTCGTGACTACTCACATTATCAAGGAACTATGGTTCCTTGATAATGTGACTAGTCACGAAAGCGCTTGAATTCTTCTATTTTTTCATAGTGGTTGTTTATTATATATATATATATATATATATATATATATATATATATATATATATATATATATATATATATATATATATATATATATATATATATATATATATATATATATTATTGAAAGAATTAAGAGTAAGACGGAGAGCAGGATAGCAAATGAACAAGGGGGCTTTAGGAAAGGTAGGGGGGGTGTGGACCAAGTGTTTTCAGTGAAACATATAGGTGAACAGTATTTAGATAAGGGTAAAAAGGTTTTTGTGGCATTTATGGATTTGGAAAAGGCGTATGATAGGGTGGATAGGGGGGCAATGTGGATAGGAGGGCAATGTGGATAGGGGGGCAGATGTTGCAAGTGTATGGAATAGGAGGTAGGTTACTGAAAGCAGTGAAGGGTTTTTATGAGGATAGTGAGGCTCAGGTTAGAGTGTAGGAGAGGGAGATTATTTCCCAGTAAAAGTAGGCCTTAGACAAGGATGTGTGATGTCACCGTGGTTGTTCAATATATAGATGGGGTTCTAAGAGAAGTGAATGCAAGGGTCTTGGCAAGAGGTGTGGGGTTAAAAAATAAAGAATCAAATACAAAGTGGTAGTTGTCACAGTTGCTTTTTGCTGATGACACTGTGCTTTTGGGAGATTCTGAAGAGAAGTTGCAGAGGTTGGTGTATGAATTCGGTAGGGTATGTAAAAGAAGAAAATTGAAAGTGAAAGAGTAAGGTGATGATTGGAGGGAGAGAGTATGGAGGAGATGAATGTATTCAGATATTTAGGATGGACATGTCAGCAGATGGGTCTATGAAGGATGAGGTGAATCATAGAATTGATGAGGGAAAAAGGGTGAGTAATGCACTTCGGTTTCTGTGGAGACAAAGAACTTTGTCCATGGAAATAGAGGGGAATGTATGAGAGTATAGTTATACCAACACACTTAATGGGTGTGAAGCATGGGTGATGAATGTTGCAACGAGGAGAAGGCTGGAGGCAGTAGAGATGTCATGTCTGAGGTCAATGTGTGGTGTGAATATAATGCAGAGAATTCGGAGTTTGGAAATTAGGAGGAAGTGCGGGATTACCAAAACTATTATCCAGAGAGCTGAGGAGGGGTTTTTGAAGTGGTTCGGACATGTAGAGAGAATGGAACGAAACAGAATGTCTTCGAGTGTATAAATCTGTAGTGGAGGGAAGGCGGGGTATGGGTCGGCCTAGGAAAGGTTGGAGGGAGGGGGTAAAGGAGGTTTTGTGTGCAAAGGGCTTGGATTTCCAGCAAGCATGTGTGAACGTATTTGATAGGAGTGAATGGAGACAAATGGTTTTTAATACTTGACGTGCTGTTGGAATGTGAGCAAAGTAACATTTATGAAGGGATTCAGGGAAACCGGCAGGCCGGACTTGAGTCCTGGAGATGGGAAGTACAGTGTGTGCACTCTGAATGAGGGGTGTTAATGCAAGCGAAAATTTGTGTATGCAATAATTTCGCAAAAATCATTCTGAACCTAACGAAAAAAAATATATTTCATTGTGTTTGTTATTAAATTATTGTAAACGTATCTAAAATATATTTAGTTGGGTTAGGCTAAATTAAATTGCGCGTGTTATAATAAGGTTAGGTAAGTTTCTCTTGGTACAAAATTATAATTTTTTTACATTAATATAAATGAAAAAAAAATATATATATTTAAACGTATAAGAGAAAATTTTAGAAAGGACTTCATTTTAAATGAGTTCTTGCTAATTGACAAGTTTTACCTATTATTCACGATATATATATATATATATATATATATATATATATATATATATATATATATATATATATATATATTTATTTATTTATTTATTTATTTATTTATTTATTATACACACGCACCATGTTGAATGGGTTTGAATCTGTGTAAATAAATTACTCTCAAAGCATTCGACATGAACGTTAGAGAGAATCGGTAAGTACTAGCTTCTCGTACTTCATCCATTTTTCTGGCAAAAGTATTAATCAATGAAACAAAACATATTAGTAGAAACTCAAATTAAGCGGTAGGTTTCTGTGAAACTGTGCTAATTTATCTAAAAAATACTGAATAACGTCAGCATTAATTTTTGCAGTGAGTCAACATCCACCGTTTTCGTGTTGAGTAGATGAGTGTTGCAGCTACGGAGATGGGGGGAAACTTAAGGGGGCTAAAGCCCCCAGATGCAAATATTATCTTTCTCAATTAAGGGATAATTTTTGCTGTGTTATATTGGCGAGTTACCAAGAAAACACGACAATTTGAGAAATTTAACATACGTATTGAAAATATGTAAATATGTGATTAATTATTTCAGTATCTTGGGTTATTTAAGCCATTTCTCCCCTCCTCAACATTCCTCCAGATTTATTTCCTGGCTTAAGCCTTTCCCAGATTGGAATTCTGTTTGAAGATAATATATTTTATTGATCAAACACTGTGAATGAATTTGTCAACTCAAGAATTTCTTCAACATAAATTAATGAATATTCCAAAGTAATTTAGGAATATTTTTTTTTTATTTGCAACTTATTTAAATTAAACTATTTTTTTTACTCGATTGTAGACGTTAATAGTATATTGAAATTTCATGTATGCATATTTATACATTTTTTTTTAAATTATATTAGGTTGAGTAAGGCAAAGAAACCAGCAGATACAAAAGTATGTTGAAACACACAATTTTTAAAACAGCCCCTACACGTCTGAAATGTAGAAATCTTCACGAATATTTTGATATGTTGTTCATACGATCACATGTCATTAAATAAACCCATATGCTTTCTGAATGTATTTACTTTCGTTGAGAATCACTATTTTTATTCTCCTTTAACAGATTTAACTAAATTCTTTCGAAGCACACCCCTATAGAAAGGCTGAATCAACCCTTGGGTGTTGTAATTGTCTGCTCTGACTTCAAGCAACCTACGCTGCGTAAAGAATGAGTGTGTGATGAAATTACGGTAATTCGTGGATTTATTAAACATTATTATAGCATTTTTTCTGGTTTTAGGCAAAATTGAAGCCAATTCTCGTTCATATATACCAAGGTCATTGATGAACTGTTTTAAATTGACAGTGTTTTTTAAGAAAATTTACCCGATTACTTTTATTAGAAAGCAAAAGAAAGTTTCACTTTCAAATTGTTTTGGTGGGAAGCCTTAATGCAGATGTCATTACGTGATGCAAAACTTGCCAGGTAATTATGGAAATTTTCATCCCAGCAAAATTACTTGTGATTACGCGTAAACCGTTATCTCCTCGAAATATTTGCTTCCCTTCAGTCGAGGCTTCATTGATTCTGGCCTGAAGGAAAATATTCAGTATATTCCGTAAAACATTTGCTGAAGTATCTTTCGAAGAGGGAGATGATGTCATCGTGGGTATGAAACCTGCTGCGTAGGTCTTAAAGACTTGGCAATAACACTAACGGGAAAACAGAACTGGCATTATAGTGCACCAAGGGAAAAAATTAATAGAGAACTTCCAGAAAGGGTATGTGTAGTGAGTGGAGTTCCACAAGAAACGGCTCTTGGACTGGAGAAAGCCCTAAAAGAAACACCTGGGAGACGGATCTAGGAAAGAGTAGTAGTACATTGCGTAAGTTACTCTGTTGAGAAGCTTGAATATTACTGCACGCTAACAGCACCTTTCAAGGCAGGTGAAATTGCTGACCTAGAAAATGTACAGAGAACCTTCACGGCACACTGTGATAAAACACCTCATTTACTGGAAACTCTTGAAGTTCCTCAACCTGTACTCCCTAGAATGCAGGAGGGAGAGATACATGATTATATACACTTGGAAAATCCTAGAGGGATTAGTACCAAACTTGCACATGAAAATCACTCCCTATGAAAGGAATAGACTCGGCAGACGATGCAACATCTCCCCAAATGAAAAGCAGGGGCGCCACTAGCACGATAAGAGAACACAATGAGTGTGAGGTTCCCAAGACTGTTCAACTAGCTCCCAGCATGCATAAGAGGGATTACCAATAGACCCCTGGCTGTCTTCAAGAAAGCGCTGGACTGGCACCTAAAGTCAGTACGTGACCAGCCGGGCTATGGTTCGTACGTCGGGTTGTGTGCGACCATCAGTAACAGCCTGGTTGATAGGGCCCTGATCCACCATGAAGCCTGGTCACAGACCGGGAACCTGGGGCGTTGACCTCCGAAACCCTCTCCAGGTATACTCCAGGTTGATTTGTGACCTTGGCGCAAATCGACACTTATACACAGAGTAACTTTTGCAGCTAATAAACGTTTTTCAGCTCAATGATTAGCTATGGAGATTCTCAGGAAAGTCGCTCATGACCATACATGTGTCATCATAAAAGGCCTGGGGATACATTATCACTACTTAAAGTATATTCAGATTTGATAAGAAGAGCAAGTAAAGACTGTTCAAGTAGTGAAAAATGGGTACATGAGCTCACAATTGGGTACTTAAGACAAATGAATCACTGGACTGTTCGAATGTTTTTCTTCAGACTTTGTCATGAAGCAAAATTACCAGCATGAACTTTTTGAGGTAAATAACCAACGAAGCAAAGCGGAAGCGAACCTGGCAACCTTCCTCCCAATTTTCTCTTATACGTTTAAAAATATATTTTTTTTTCATTTATGTTAATGTAAAAATTTATAATTTTGTACCAAGAGAAACTTTGAAAACCTACCTAACCTTATTACAACAAGCGCAATTTAATTTAGCCTAACCCAACTAAATATATTTTAGATACG
>WNWK01002638.1:7500-35000 GCA_009830355.1 Cherax destructor | reverse complement strand
GTGTACTGTACACCTGTGTAGGTCAGGTGGGAGTGTACTGTACGCCTGTGTAGGTCAGGTGGGAGTGTACTGTACGCCTGTGTAGGTCAGGTGGGAGTGTACTGTACGCCTGTGTAGGTCAGGTGGGAGTGTACTGTACGCCTGTGTAGGTCAGGTGGGAGTGTACTGTACACCTGCGTAGGTCAGGTGGGATTGTACTGTACACCTGCGTAGGTCAGGTGGGATTGTACTGTACACCTGCGTAGGTCAGGTGGGAGTGTACTGTACACCTGCGTAGGTCAGGTGGGAGTGTACTGTACACCTGCGTAGGTCAGGTGGGAGTGTATTGTACACCTGCGTAGGTCAGGTGGGAGTGTATTGTACACCTGCGTAGGTCAGGTGGGAGTGTATTGTACACCTGCGTAGGTCAGGTGGGAGTGTATTGTACACCTGTGTAGGTCAGGTTGGGGTCTACGCAACGCTACTCCACCAGTGAGCAGTTAGGTGAGTTTGTTTGGCTTTTGCTATACCATGAATTTACTTACACACACACACACACACACACACACACACACCTACCTCACTCACTCACTCACTCACTCACTCTTCTCTCACTCTTTCTCTCACTCTTTCTCTCACTTTTTTTCTCACTTTCTCTCACTCTTTCACTCTCACTCTTTCACTCTCACTCTTTCACTCTCACTCTTTCACTCTCACTCTTTCTCACACTCTTCCCCTCCCTCCCACTAATAATCGTTAATGAATGAATGCCGAGACAGCAAATAGAACAAGTTCCAAATTAGTAATATTTGGGATGTGAACCATGGATATATAAACTTAGAAAACTGTGGTTCACGTGGACACTCAGAGACATCGAGGAAGACATTATCTGAATCAATAAAGTAGAACTTAGTAATGCTGGGGTTCATGAATTCTCAAGTGTAGAGGAAACTACGAACCAGGAAGAACGGATCTTTATTTCATTTCCTGCCAGATTGACAGATAAGTGTGAATGCAAAATGTCCCTCGGAGCAAACAGTCACTTCGTTAAAATTCTACTGAATAGTAGAGGCGAACAATGAGGATGGGAAACATTGGGGATATTCACATCAGGAAGTAACGAAATGTTTTAACTAGAAGTGAAAAGAAGCGACTGTCAAGCTTATAACTTACCATGTAGGAATTGATAACAAACACTGGATGAATCCATGGTACAATTGTCAATTTAATGAGGCAAATTATTTACTCAGAGAAATAAAGTTGAGAAAGAGTTTCAAATTGACGTAGCAGAGAAGACCAAACCTAATGCGCACCCTCACCATATAAAATGATAACAGTTAAGCATCATCTGATAACACTGAGAGGAGAATGGGAAACACTTCCAGAAATGACAGAGAAAATATGCAGTGAGCTCAGCAGATTACATAGTAATTTTATAAATTAACTAGGGCCAGCATCAGAGATGGAAGGCAGGATTAAAAAAATCATCAGCCATTGAAAGAACTAATGAGGAAGTGAGGGGACTCTTCAAGGAGCCTGATACATCAAAGGCATCAAGATCATATAAATATCTAGAAGTAATAAGAGGAGCTGAAATACTGTGCGAGCTTTTCACAAAGATCTTTAATAAATATTCGTTGATGGGATGATAGCTAATGTGATCACGACTATCAATAAAGCGATCGGCATAGCGTCCAGAAATACAGACCAGTTTCCTTCAAAAGTGTACCTAAAGTAGATAAAATATTATACGAAGGAGACTTGTTAACCACCTGAAAAATACTAAATTCCTGACAAAACTCCAGCATAGGCTTAGAAATGGAAAGTCGTGTCTTGAAAGACCTACCTGAGACGTAATTAACGAAGGTCTGATTGGAACGAAAGGGATGCGTGGAATGTATATAATTAGACTAAGAAGACTTTGTATGGGTACCACATAGAAGGCAACTTGATAAATCGTAAAAGGAGGCCGGGGTAAAAGGGAATTGATTAACACGAATGAAAGAAGATTTCAACAAAAGTAATCAAAGACTCACTATAAGAATGAGAAATCAGGATGGGAGAATTTAACTTGTGGAATTCCAATAGTTTCTTAATGATAGGGTGGATAGAGCAGCAATGCGACAGATATTACAAATGTATGGAATAGATAATAGATTACTCATAGTAGTAAAGAGTAATGTTGATAGCGAGGCTCAGGTTATGTAGGAGAGAGAGGGAGATTGTTTACTAGGGATGTGTGATGTCTTCATGGTTCTTTAACGTATTTATAGATGTTACAGATGTTAGGAAGATGTGAAATATCAAACAATAATAAATCTAATAAAAAGGAAGCTGTCAGAGTTGCTTTTTGTCAATGATAGGATTCTCTTGGGGGGGGGGGAGGATTAGGAAGAGAACTGGCAAGGGTTGGTAGGCGAATTTGGGAGGGTATATAAAAACAAGGAAATTAAAAAGAAAACATGGGAAAGGGCAATGTGATGAGAGGATACAAATATATAGGCAATGAAAGATTGGATATCAGCTTGGGGAAGGGAGTATGGACAAAATGTGTTCAGATATTTGGGAGTGGACTTGTTGGCAAATAGTTCAATGTTAGATGAAGATAACCATAAAATTTACGAAGAAAATGAAAGGTGGGTGGTTCACTGAGACATCTTTGGAAACAAAGAACTTTATCCATGGAGGAAAAAGAGGTGATGTATAAGAGAACTGTGGTACCAACACTGTTACATGGGAGTGAGGTATGAGTTTTAAATGTTACAGCTAAGAGGAGACTTGAGGCCTTGGAGATGTTTGAAAACAATGTATGGCATGAATATTATGGAGATAAATCGGAGCTTGAAAATGAGAATGGGTGGGGTTACCTTAAGTATTATTCAGAGGGTTGAGGAGGGGTTCCTGGGGTGGTATGGACATTAAGAGAGCAGATGCAGTTCAATGTAGATAGATGCAAGGTTCTGAAGCTCGGGAGTGTCCATAACCCAAGCACTTACAAGTTAAATAACGTAGAACTTAGCCATACAGATTGCGAAAAAGACTTGGGGGTTATGGTAAGCAGCAACCTTAAACCAAGACAGCAATGCCTAAGCGTACGTAATAAGGCAAACAGATTACTTGGATTTATATCAAGAAGTGTAAGCAACAGAAGTCCAGAAGTTATATTACAGTTTTATAAATCATTAGTAAGGCCTCACCTAGATTATGCAGCTCAGTTCTGGTCTCCATATTACAGAATGAATTTTAATTCGTTAGAAAACATTCAGCGTAGAATGACTAAATTAATACATAGCATTAGAAATCTTCCGTATGAAGAAAGATGGAAGACCCTAAAATTACATTCACTTGTAAGACGAAGAATGAGGGGAGACATGATCGAGGTGTACAAGTGGAAAATGGGTATTAACAAAGGGGATACAAATAAGGTCTTGAGGATATCTCACCAAGAGAGAACCCGCAATAATGGATTCAAATTGGATAAGCTTAGATTTAGAAAGGATGTAGGAAAGTATTGGTTTGGAAATAGGGTAGTTGATGAGTGGAACAGTCTGCCTAATAGGGTTATTGAAGCTAGGACCTTGGGTAGTTTCAAATTTAGGTTGGATAAATTCATGAGTGAGAGGGGTTGGATTTGAGTGGGAATTGCACATGAGTAAATAGAATTATCAAAGCTTATTTCTTGGGTAGCATTGAAGATTGGGTTGACCAAATATTCTGTTAGTGGGATGGAATGTGAAGGACCTGCCTAGTATGGGCCAACAGGCCTGCTGCAGTGTTCCTCATTTCTTATGTTCTTAGGACAAAATAGCATGACTGAAAGGGCGTGTAAATTTGGGGTGGAGGGAATGAGAAGGGGCCATCTTAGGAAATGTTGGCTAGAAGACTTAAAGGTTTTGAGTGCCAGAAGCTAAGACATCCAACAGGGTTTTGTGAGCGTGTTAGATAGAGGTGAGGGCAAGTGGTTTTATATGACTTGGAGTGTGAGCAGGGTAACATTTATGAATGGATTCAGGGAAAACCTGTTAGAGTAATAGAATGCTAGAGATAGGAAGCACAGTGCCTGCGTTCGGTATGAGTGCTGGGGATGTTATTTGGAGTGCCATCCATTGTGTTGTCAGTGGGCTTTTTGCAAGACAGAGATTGAAAGAACGAGTGAAAAATTCTCAATTTTTTTCGGTTCACCTACCATGATGGAGAGAACCGATGTGTGTGTATTTATATATATATATATATATATATATATATATATATATATATATATATATATATATATATATATATATATTATTTTCCGGTATATAAGGCGCACGACAGAAGTATCATAACGGTAAATCAGTAATCATATTCAAGGGCTAATTTTCCCTCTACGCTAAAGCGTAACCCAAAGACTACCCTTGATTATATATATATATATATATATATATATATATATATATATATATATATATATATATTATTTATATATAATCAGTAACAGCACTGTACTAGCCAAGGAGCCGAACCCATGCTGCTTTGGTCCGCCACATGGTTAGCGAAAACTCATGACGCCTTAGTCCACAGGAACACACAATCCTTAAGAATGGCGCATCCAGCCAAGCAAAACCGTTATAACTATTCATTTGAGATTTCCACATTCTCTCTCTCTCTCTCTCTCTCTCTCTCTCTCTCTCTCTCTCTCTCTCTCTCTCTCTCTCTCTCTCTCTCTCTCTCTCTCTCTCTCTCTCACACATACGTGGCCAGGAGCTGAGTCTCGACCCCTGCAACCACAAATAGGTGAGTACACACACACTCACGAATGCAAGAGCGAGTGTGTATGAATGTATGTACGTGAGTGTGGTGGGATGGTGTTGGTGTGTCGGTGGTCTGTCTTCAAAGAACAATTTGTGTCCTCATAACTAGCTCCCAGGAAGCCTCTCGTCTCTTAAATTCTCCTCGTTGCTCTTAAAACTAGGTAATGTGTTTTTATTCCCTGTGTTACCTTTTCTTTTGGTTCTTTAATAGCTTTACCTATTACACTCTTTTTTATTTGTATACATCTTCCTAGTAGTTTGCTGATTTATAGAACTATTTGTGCTGATTCTTCACATTTTTATTCAGAGTTTTCCTTCTAGAGTTGCTCAGTACTTCATTCTAGTTCACTCTTAATGCGACATTTAAGTCTCGCTTCACCAGACGCAGTCCAACTCTCTTCATCTTGCGCAATGTTAAAGTCAGTTCAGTTCTCTCTCTCTCTCTCTCTCTCTCTCTCTCTCTCTCTCTCTCTCTCTCTCTCTCTCTCCTCTCTCTCTCTCTCTCTCTCTCTCTCTCTCTCTCTCTCTCTCTCTCTCTCTCTCTCTCTCTCTCCCCCCCTCCCTCCCTCCCTCCCTACGTCAGTTCAACGGATAAGTGAATTGCAACAGTCACTGTGCTTCATTGCCACTATTTCCATTCCCACAAACTGATCCTGTGGATTACCCGGTGGATTAATCTCACAAACTTGGGTCTTAACGGGAAGGCTGGTGGTGGAATCTCAAGAAGGAGCAGGGAGAAGGAAGTGAATGGAGTGTGAGAAGAAGGAGAGGGGAAAGTAAGGGAAAAAAATAGGAGAAGCCGGATTACGCTAATGACCCAAGTGCCTACAGTCCTGAAGTATTGTGGAGGTGGAGCGCTGGAGGGGATATTGTAAGGGAGGTATTGGAGGGAGGTAGAGTGGAGGTGGTAGAGTGTGGTAGAGTGAATGACAGCATTGTAGTAGTAGTAACAATATTGAAGTGGTAATGTGCTGAGTAGCATTGTGAAGAAGATATTAGGTGTAGGTTAAAAGCGTAGACTTACAGTATTCATCCCTAGCAGTTTTCATCTGATAACTTGAAAAGGCATCAATTAACATGAGCTTTTCAGTTCCGTTGTGTTTTGTTTTAGCAGAAGAATTGGATCGTCCTTGGACTGTGTGTGTACTCAGCTATTGTACTCACCTAGTTGTGGTTGCAGGGGTCGAGTCATAGCTCCTGTCCCCGCCTCTTCACTGGCCGCTACTGGGTCATTCTCCCTGCGCCATGAGCTTTGTCATGCCTCTTCTTAAAGCTATGTATTGAGCCTGCCTCCACTACATCGCTTGTGTGTGTGTGTGTGTTTGTGTGTGTGTGTGTGTGTGTGTGTGTGTGTGTGCGCGCGTGCGCGTGTGCCCGCGCGCGTGTGTACTCGCTTATTTGTAGTTGCAGGGGTCGAGTCATAACTCCTGCACAGACGCTTCCTTGCTATACCTTGAAAATAGCTCTTCGGATGGGATTGAAACTACCAACGTTGGTGTGTCCTCCTTGGAGGAAGAGGTCGAGTGTTGTTTCCCTTCTTTTGCGTCTGAGGTATTGTTTAAGGAGGCGGAAATGAAAATAAGGGATTTTGTAACTGAAAAAAATAATGAGAATTATTAGTTTGTACATAATCTGGAGAATACCTGTTTAGATCGGCTTTTAACTTTCAACGCTCGTGTAATTTTCTCAATGAAGGCACTCAACCTTACTCAGTTGTTAATATTTGACAACTTTATTAAATAAATCGAGTGGTTGGTTTCCATTTGCTCTATTTAAACATTTCACCACTGATGTAGCATCTTCAGGATATCAGCACTGGTGTATCATCTTCAGGATATCAACACTGGTGTAGCATCTTCAGGATATCAGCACTGGTGTATCATCTTCAGGATATCAGCACTGGTGTATCATCTTCAGGATATCAGCACTGGTGTAGCATCTTCAGGATATCAGCACTGGTGTATCATCTTCAGGATATCAGCACTGGTGTAGCATCTTCAGGATATCAGCACAGGTGTATCGTCTTCAGGATATCAACACAGGTGTAGCATCTTCAGGATATCAGCACTGGTGTATCATCTTCAGGATATCAGCACTGGTGTAGCATCTTCAGGATATCAGCACTGGTGTAGCATCTTCAGGATATCAACACTGGTGTATCATCTTCAGGATATCAACACTGGTGTATCATCTTCAGGATATCAGCACTGGTGTATCTTCTTCAGGATATCAGCACTGGTGTAGCATCTTCAGGATATCAACACTGGTGTATCATCTTCAGGATATCAACACTGGTGTATCATCTTCAGGATATCAACACTGGTGTATCATCTTCAGGATATCAACACTGGTGTATCATCTTCAGGATATCAACACTGGTGTATCATCTTCAGGATATCAGCACTGGTGTATCTTCTTCAGGATATCAACACTGGTGTATCTTCTTCAGGATATCAACACTGGTGTATCTTCTTCAGGATATCAACACTGGTGTATCTTCTTCAGGATATCAACACTGGTGTATCATCTTCAGGATATCAACACTGGTGTATCATCTTCAGGATATCAACACTGGTGTATCATCTTCAGGATATCAGCACTGGTGTATCTTCTTCAGGATATCAGCACTGGTGTATCTTCTTCAGGATATCAGCACTGGTGTAGCATCTTCAGGATATCAACACTGGTGTAGCATCTTCAGGATATCAACACTGGTGTATCTTCTTCAGTATATCAACACTGGTGTAACATCTTCATTATATCAACACTGGTGTAACATCTTCAGGATATTAGCACTGGTGTATCATCATCAGGATATCAACACTGGTGTAGCATCTTCAGGACATCAACACTGGTGTAGCATCTTCTTCAGGATATCAACACTGGTGTATCTTCTTAAGGATATCAACACTGGTGTATCTTCTTCAGGATATCAACACTGGTGTATCTTCTTCAGGATATCAACACTGGTGTATCTTCTTCAGGATATCAACACTGGTGTATCTTCTTCAGGATATCAACACTGGTGTATCTTCTTCAGGATATCAACACTGGTGTATCTTCTTCAGGATATCAACACTGGTGTATCTTCAGGATATCAACACTGGTGTATCTTCAGGATATCAACACTGGTGTATCTTCTTCAGGATATCAACACTGGTGTATCTTCTTCAGGATATCAACACTGGTGTATCTTCTTCAGGATATCAACACTGGTGTATCTTCAGGATATCAACACTGGTGTATCTTCAGGATATCAACACTGGTGTATCATCTTCATAGGAAAGCTAGGCTTATAATTATATCGTGTCAGAGTGACAATTTTAATTTAGCCATTTACTTACGGCCTCTTCTCCCCCATTACCCATAAAAAAAACCACCGTTTTATAGCCTATTGAAGTTGGACCAATTTAGTTTGGGTGGCAAAAATGCATAAAATACTGAATTTTTTTTATCTCGTATATCAAATATATTAATATTTTTATTGTTTATCCCTGTATTTATGAATTTCCATTATTTACCAGACTTTTATGTGATATTTGATGGGTTGCAGAGTGTGATAGTCGAGGCAACATGGATGTATTGCAGGGTGTGGTCGTCCAAGCAACGTGTGTTGCAGTGTGTGGTAATCCATGCAGTATAGAAATACTGTAGGGTGTGGTCCTGCATGCATCATGCGTGGCAGTGTCGTTGCTCACGCAACATGTGTTGCAGGGTGTGGTCATTCATGCATTACAGGGTGTGTTGCAGGGTGTTGTCATTCATACAAAATTTATGCATTACAGGGTGTGTTAAAGGGTGTGGTCATGCAATATGGATGCATTACAGGGTGTGGTCATTCGTGCAAAATGGATGCATTGCAAGGTGTTGCAAGGTGTGGTTACGATGCAACACCAGCCTCCTGACAGCAATAACGTGTGCACTTGTACTCTCTGATTTTCTGAGTACGTCACCACATAAATATTTTCAATATCTAGGTTGAATTCCAGTTTCTGGGCTTCTTAAGGATGGTAAATTAGACACATATGCAACACTTGGGTATCTTTATTGAGGAAACGTTTCGCCACACAGTGGCTTCATCAGTCCATACAAAGGAGAATCGTGAAGAACAGGAGGAGTGTGAGGTTGTCAGGCCCTCAATCTTGAGTTGATGTTGTCAGTCCATCAATCTTGAATAGAATGAATAGAATGAATAGAATCTTAAGGATGTTGAGCTGCAACTCCTGGGCCTTGTGACGGCGCTAAGCTACCGGTGCTAGTCATCTGGAAGATATAAAATAGGTGGTATTGTCTAGGAAATATTGTGTAGGTCGTATTGTGTAAGTGGCATTGTGGAGGTGATATTATGGAGGTATTGTCTAGGAATATTGTAGAGGTGGTATTGTGTATATGTTTTGTGAAGGTGGTATTGTGTAAGAAGTATTGTGGAGGTGGTATTGTGCAAGAAGTTTTGTGGAGGTGGTATTGTGCAAGAAGTATTGTGGAGGTGATATTGTGCAAGAAATATTGTGGAGGTGGTATTGTGCAAGAAGTATTGTGGAGGTGATATTGTGCAAGAAGTATTGTGGAGGTGGTATTGTGCAAGAAGTATTGTGGAGGTGGTATTGTGCAAGAAGTATTGTGGAGGTGGTATTGTGCAAGAAGTATTGTGGAGGTGGTATTGTGCAAGAAGTATTGTGGAGGTGGTATTGTGCAAGAAGTATTGTGGAGGTGGTATTGTGCAAGAAGTATTGTGGAGGTGGTATTGTGCAAGAAGTATTGTGGAGGTGGTATTGTGCAAGAAGTATTGTGGAGGTGGTATTGTGCAAGAAGTATTGTGGAGGTGGTATTGTGCAAAAGTATTGTGGAGGTGGTATTGTGTAAAAAGTATTGTGGAGGTGGTATTGTGTAAAAAGTATTGTGGAGGTGGTATTGTGTAAAAGTATTGTGGAGGTGGTATTGTGTAAAAAGTATTGTGGAGGTGGTATTGTGTAAAAAGTATTGTGGAGGTGGTATTGTGTGAAAAGTATTGTGGAGGTGGTATTGTGTGAAAAGTATTGTGGAGGTGGTATTGTGTGAAAAGTATTGTGGAGGTGGTATTGTGTGAAAGTATTGTGAGGTTGTATTGTGTTAAAAGTATTGTGGAGGTGGTATTGTGTGAAAAGTATTGTGGAGGTGGTATTGTGTGAAAAGTATTGTGGAGGTGGTATTGTGTGAAAAGTATTGTGGAGGTGGTATTGTGTGAAAAGTATTGTGGAGGTGGTATTGTGTGAAAAGTATTGTGGAGGTGGTATTGTGTGAAAAGTATTGTGGAGGTGGTATTGTGTGAAAAGTATTGTGGAGGTGGTATTGTGTGAAAAGTATTGTGGAGGTGGTATTATGTGAAAATTATTGTGGAGGTGGTATTGTGGAGGTGGTATTGTGTGAAAAGTATTGTGGAGGTGGTATTGTGTGAAAAGTATTGTGGAGGTGGTATTGTGTGAAAAGTATTGTGGAGGTGGTATTGTGTGAAAAGTATTGTGGAGGTGGTATTGTGTGAAAAGTCTTATGTATGGGGTATTGTGAAGGCTGGTTTCTTGTAGGGTGGTATCGTGCAGGGTGGTATCCTGTAGGATGGTATTGCGTAGCAGTATCGTGTAGATAGTAACATGTAGGTAGTATCATGGCGGTATCGAACGTGATGGTATCGTATAGGTATGGTGTAGCTGGAATACTTTAGGTGTCCTGGTATCTTCAGTCCAGAGTTCTCGCCACTTGTGGTGAAGCGCTTTCTCAGTCAGAGTCGTGTCCATGCTTCTCCCTAAACGATCTCTGGGGAGGTAGAACAATTCGGGGAAAGGTCGCACTCAAGATGGAACTACATAGAGAGGGTTCACAAAATGCGAGGGGTAGAGCCCCCTCCCCAGAGAACACACTGCACCAGTAGAGTCTTTAACAACGTCAGTCGGGAAAGCTGTTTGAGGTCACCAGAGAATGTGATTACGACATTTGTATGGTAAAATATTCTTCAGAAGTCATCCGCGCCTGCGACTAGGTCTAAGTGATTCGTCGCTCCGTTCCATTGCGGATGATTTACGCGCTTTGCGACTTTAAACGATCACGCCAAGTCACGGGGCGTAAGATTCAAAGGGCATTCTCCTTGTGTGTAACGCTGGGCAAGGCAGGACAAGAAGCTCTAGAGAGGTATGCGGGTGGAATGCTGCTGAAGGCGCTAGGTGAAGCTCACACCCATTGTCTTTGTTCCAATGATGGTAGACTGAATTATGGAACAGAGTACCTCCTGCTCTACTTAATCGAAACTCGGTTTTATTTACTTACTCGGAACGAGGATTATAAAAATGTATATTTTTTCAAAGGCTCTGAAGCAGATATTAAACTTTAAGCTTTCGTGATTTTCCCTCCTTTTCTACGTTAGAATTTTTCTGGGGAGAGAAGTTTAAAAAGTATAACCATAAACGCCTTGAGAAACACATTTTGAATATTCTAACTTTCTTCAGAGTTTTCGGTGCAAAAATCCCCCACCTCTAGATAGCTTAGAACACTAACATTTAAATGCTAATGAATTCCAGGACTGCAGTTCACTGCAGAGGGCCAAAAGTAGCGTGTGGTGGTGTCATGAGAGGACCAGTCATCTCAGGCAAGAGTGAGGCTCCCTCGCCCTTCACGACTTCTCACCCTCCATAACTAGTTACCTTCCAGTCGATTTGTTACCAAGATGTGTCCTTTCCAGTCTCTATTCAGAAGCACTCTTAAACATTTCTTGCTGAAGATGAGTGAGCCTGGAAGACAATAGCATTCACAGCATTGTGAGTCTAAAGAACAATAGGCCTAGAATACAGAGGTTTCGGGATATAATACTTTATGAAATATAAGGATCTACAGCAGACTTGTTCCCAAACACCATTGTTGTGAAGCGAAATGGGTCTTGAATATAATAGTTGGAAAAGACAATGGCTTTGAACTACACTGGCAACTGAGTACTTTGTTTCTGTACCGTCTTGGTTATAGCACCTGGGAACTGCCTTCCACACACTGCATTTGCAACAATAATTTAGTTCTTAAATATTTTCTTCTGAAAATTATTCTAATGTAAATTCATGTGATACACTTTGTTGTGGAAATAACCGTTTTTGTCCATATATATATATATATATATATATATATATATATATATATATATATATATATATATATATATATATATATATATATATATATATATATATATATATATATATATATATATATATATATATATATATATATATATATATATATATATATATGTCGTGCCGATTAGGTAAAACTTGCGATTTTGGCTTAATAGCAACGTCACTTGACCATATAAGACAAGTGAAAATTTGTGTATGCAATAATTTCCAAAATCATTCTGAACATAACGAACAAAATATATTTCATTGTGTTTGTTTATTATTAAATTAATGTTAACGTATCTAAATATATTTAGTTGGTTAGGCTAAATTAAATTGCGCTTGTTGTAATAAGGTTAGGTAGGTTTTCAAAGTTTCTCTTGGTACAAAATTATAAATTCTTACATTAACATAAATGAAAAAAATATATCTTTAATAGTATAAAAGAAAATTTTAGAAAGAACTTAATTTTAGATGAGTTCTTGCTAATTGACCAGTTTTACCTAATCGGCACGACATATATATATATATATCTAAAATGTCGTGCCGATTAGGTAAAACTTGCGATTTTGGCTCTTCTTGCCATATAAAACAAGCAAAAATTTGTGTATGCAATAATTTCGCAAAAATCATTCTGAACCTAACGAAAAAATTATATTTCATTGCGTTTGTTTATTATTAAATTATTGTAAACGTATCTAAAATATATTTAATTGGGTTAGGCTAAATTAAATTGCGCTTGTTATAATAAGGTTCGGTAAATTTTCTAAGTTTCTTTTGGTACAAAATAATATTTTTTTTTACATTAACATAAATGAAAAAAATATATCTTTAAACGTATAAGAGAAAATTTTAGGAAGGACTTAATTTTAAATGAGTTCTTGCTAATTGGCCAGTTTTACCTAATCGGCACACACACACACACACAATACCTCATTACGGTGATAGTTAATTCTTTTCTAATTCCATCTGAAAAGGCCATGTGATATGACACAATGCTATAGGTTCCTATTATTCAATTTTTTTTTTCTATTTCTTGTCATTGTGAAACACTCATAATGTGATTGAAAAGACAAGATTTTTTTTCTTGAAGCCTTCATAATTGCTTTCCTGATTCTACAGGTCCTAATGATTTTCACCAGAGATACGACCCCTAGAGATAGCGGTTTAATTACGGACCCCCATTCTCAGAGAAAATTTATGAAAATAAACAGCCTGTACTTCAGGAACGAGAGAAATTATTTACAGACATTTTATTTCAGGCAGAGAAGCCTGGAACCTACGCACCTACACAGTACTGTACACACCAAGCAAGTCCAAAATGTGTGTCTTGCATCAGAGCATGCTGGAGAAATAAATTAACTGAACAGCCTTGTGTCAACAGCTGTGGGTAGCAACATCTAGTTCCTGCTGTGTGCTTAGTGTTATTGTGCGATCTGAGACAGTGGGACGACAACTGGTTCCGTTGATTCAGCCTTATCGCAGAAGTGCTGGCTGTAAAAAACATTTCATTGCCAGCTCTGTGGCTGAGTGATTGCAGCATTTGTTATGCTACAAGCAAGGACCACTAAAGGATCACTAAACCTTTTGGAATTTCAATATTTTTTCACAGTGGTGGTTTTGCATATTGTGATAAAAATTTATAATTTTGCACCAAAAGAATCTTAGAAAACTTACCTAACCTTATTATAACAAGCGTAATTTAATTTAGCCTAATCCAACTAAATATATTTTAGATACGTTTACAGTAATGTAATAATAAACAAACATAATGAAATATTTTTTTTTCGTTTGGTTCAGAATGATTTTTGCGAAATTATTGCATACACAAATTTTAGCTTGTCTTGTATGGCAAGATGAGCGTTGCTATTTAAGCCAAAATCGCAAGTTCTGCCTATTCGGCACGACATATATATATATATATATATATATATATATATATATATATATATATATATATATATATATATATATATATATATATGTCGTGCCGATTAGGTAAACTTGCGATTTTGGCTTAAATAGCAACGCTCACTGCCATATAAGACAAGTGAAAATTTGTGTATGCAATAATTTCGCCAAAATCATTCTGAACATAACGAAAAATATATGTCATTGTGTTTGTTTATTATTAAATTAATGTTAACGTATCTAAAATATATTTATTTGGGTTAGGCTAAATTAAATTGCTCTTGTTGTAATAAGGTTAGGTAGGTTTTCAAAGTTTCTCTTGGTACAAAATTAAAATTTTTACATTAACATAAATGAAAAAATATATCTTTAAACGTATAAGAGAAAATTTTAGAAAGGACTTAACTTTAGATGAGTTCTTGCTAATTGACCAGTTTTACCTAATCGGCACGACACTATATATATATATATATATATATATATATATATATATATATATATATATATATATATATATATATATATATATATATATATATATATATCGGGAGCAAGTGGCTAGTAACCCCTTCTTCCTGTATATATTACTAAATGCAAAAGGAGAAACTTTCGTTTTTCCTTTTGGGCCACCCTGCCTCGGTGGGAAACGGCCGACGTGTTGAAAGAAAGATATATATATATATATATATATATATATATATATATTTATATATATATATATATATATATATATATATATATATATATATATATATATATATATATATATATATATATGTCGTGCCGATTAGGTAAAACTGGTCAATTAGCAAGAACTCATCTAAAATTAAGTCCTTTCTAAAAAATTCTTATACGTTTAGAGATATATTTTTTTCATTTATGTTAATGTAAGAATTTATAATTTTGTACCAAGAGAAACTTTGAAAACCTACCTAACCTTATTACAACAAGCGCAATTTATTTTAGCCTAACCCAACTAAATATATTTTAGATACGTTAACAATAATTTAATAAAAACAAACACAATGAAATATATTTTTTTCGTTATGTTTAGAATGATTTTGGCGAAATTATTGCATAAACAAATTTTCACTTGTGTTATATGGCAAGGTGAGCGTTGCTATTTAAGCCAAAATCGCAAGTTTTACCTAATCGGCACGACATATATATATATATATATATATATATATATATATATATATATATATATATATATATATAAATTTAAATAAATGCACTTTTCATAAGAGACAATTCTATAGTGTCGGAATTTAGCGACCTTCACCAGCAAATAGATCAAATAGAGTGGATAAAGACGTGTAAATGTCATGTCAAATGACCTACCGACATTATCATATCAATGCTTTCACTGTGAATGAAATAAATCCAACTGGAAATCATTGTCTCGGTGAGATGTTGCAATACGTTATGCAGTATAATTTTACCGAGTGTATCCGAGTAATAAAAGTTTTTTAAAAACTTGCCTTCAGTATATTGCGCCTCAGATCAGGTAAATGTCAGTTGTGACGTTATTATTGTTCTGCTCGTTACAGTATTTAGATGAGATAATTAACACAGTTTTAAAGATTTCCAGAAATTAGGCTCTTGCATGATGTTTTATGGAAGTGATGATAAAAAGGTCAGTAAGTGCAACTGATTCATAATGAAAACACTGAAAGTGGAGTAAGTGCTTTGTGAATTTTGTCAGTTGATTGAGAAATACTGTTTTTCTTCTGTTATATTTGATTTACCAGTTATTCTTTACGCTATAGTTAATGACACTCGTATGTATGAAATTCCATTAAAAAACTTAACCGAATGTTACTGTATTTATTCGTAACTCCCTTATCCACCCACCCCATTAGAAGTTTATACAAAATCTTTAGGCTACAAAGTCATTTCTAACAGAAAAAAAATCCTTTGACATCCATTATATGCAAGAGAGCGAAATACTGCAAAAACTGTGACTTTGCACTCTGATCTCCACAGTTTATTGGTAATTTTTTAAATATTCTCATATGTAGACAAGATCTTAATAAATCATAGCACCTCTTGCAGCAGAACACGAACGTGTAGAGCCTTTATGCCGACTTTTAGTCGACATAAAGGCTCAACACGTTTTAAGTTCCTTTCGAATTCACACTATATTTTGGGTGGGAATGAAAATTTGAGTAATGCCAGAGTGACCAATCGCTCCCATTCAATGAATCACTGAGCTGACCAGATGCTGGTTTTTTTTTTCACTGTTTTCATTCAGCTATAAATATCACCGGGAAATTGAATGTAGCCAATTCAATCATCTCCAGTTTTAAGAGTTACATTAATATTGATGATATATTTAGCGTTTGGAGAAGGATATGCACCGTTTGATGATTTCTTGCACAAATAAATGATATAGTTCCCATTGGTAAATATAAAGTGTGTGTGTGGTGGGAGGGGGGTGGCGTGGGGGGTGAGTTGGACCTGACTAGCTTGTGCTACTAGGTCAGATGCCGAGCTCCTTAAGTGAATGTGACCTGACCTGACTAGGTTAGGGCATTGGCTTAGGCCGGTAGGAGACTTGGACTAGAGATGTATCGGATGTGAAAATTTAGATATCCGCGGATGTGGATGTGTATGTGGATGTTTTATTTTGCGGATGCGGTTATAAGAAATTGTGCGGATGTTCCGCCGGATTCGGATGCGGATGTATATGCGGATATCTGTTTACAGTAAAATGCGGATGTAAGAAATTGTGCGGATGTTCCGCGGATGCGGATATCCGATACATTACTAACTTGGACCTGCCTCGCATGGGCCATTAGGCCTGCTGCAGTATTCTTTTTTTCTTGTGTTCTTGTGTATATTTTTCAATCTGTAAATGTTAGGGAGTATTCTTTGCCTTTCTGTCTCTTTCTCTCACTATCTTTCTCTCACCATCTCTTTCTCTCACCATCTCTTTCTCTCACCATCTTTTTCTCAAGCCATCTCTTTCTCTCACCATCTCTTTCTCTCTCTCATACATACGCACACACACACACACACACACACACACACACACACACACACACACACAGGAAGTATTTCTTCAGTCACAGAGTGGTCGGGAAGTGGAATAGCTTGGGAAGAGATGTAGTGGAGGCAGGTTCCATACATAGCTTTAAGGAGAGGTATGATAAAGCTCATGGCGCAGGGAGAGTGACCCAGTAGCGGCCAGTGTAGAGGCGGGGCCAGGAGCTATGTATCGACCCCTGCAACCACAACTTGGTGAGTACACACACACACACACACACACACACACTAAACTATAGACCAGTGTCACTTACTTGTATAGTATGCAAAGTCTTAGAGAAAATCATCAGGAAAAGAATGGTGGAGCATCTGGAGCAGAACAAGATAATCAACGACAGACAGCACGGATTCAGGGAAGGCAAATCCTGCGTAACAAACCTCCTGGAGTTCTATGATAAAGTAACAGAGGTAAGGCAAGAGAGAGAAGGGTGAGTTGACTGCATTTTCCTGGACTGCAGGAAGGCCTTCGACACAGTTCCTCATATGAGATCAGTAAAGAAGTTGGAAGACCAAGCATGTATAACAGGAAGGGCACTGGAATGGATCAGGGAATACCTCACAGGGAGGCAACAACGGGTCATGGTGCGTGATGAGGTATCACAGTGGACGCCGGTGACGAGCGGTGTACCGCAGGGGTCAGTCCTAGGACCAGTGCTATTCTTGGTATATGTGAATGACATGACGGACGGGATAGACTCAGAAGTGTCTCTGTTCGCAGATGATGTGAAATTAATGAGGAAAATCACATCGGATGAAGACCAAGCAGGACTTCAAAGAGACCTGGACAAGCTTGACATCTGGTCTAGCAACTGGCATCTCGAATTTAACCCCACCAAATGCAAAGTCATGAGGATCGGAGAAGGGCAAAGAAGACCGCTGATAGAGTACAGGCTAGGTGGACAAAGGCTACAAACCTCATCAAAGGAGAAAGATCTTGGGGTGAGTATAACGCCAAGCACGTCTCCGGAAACACACATCAACCAGATAACCGCGGCAGCATATGGGCGACTGACAAACCTAAGATTAGCGTTCCGTTACCTTAACAATGAATCGTTCAAGACACTGTACACCGTGTACGTCAGGCCCATACTAGACTATGCAGCACCAGTCTGGAACCCACACCTGGTCAAGCACGTCAAGAAATTAGAGAAAGTGCAAAGGTTTGCGACAAGGCTAGTTCCACAGCTCAGGGAAATGCCATATGAAGAAAGGTTAAGGGAAATAGGACTAACAACACTGGAGGACAGAAGGGTTAGAGGAGACATGATAACGACATACAAAATACTGCAGGGAATCGACAAGGTAGATAGTGACAGGATGTTCCAGAGAGGGAATACAGAAACAAGGGGACACAACTGGAAGCTGAAGACTCAGATGAGTCAAAGGGATGTTAGGAAGCACTTCTTCAGCCATAGAGTAGTTAGGAAGTGGAATAGTCTAGCGAACGATATAGTGGAGGCGGGAACCATACATAGTTTTAAGACAAGGTATGATAAAGCTCATGGAGCAGAGAGAGCAGAGACCCAGTAGCGGACAGCAAAGAGGCGGGGCCAGGAGCTGAGTATCGACCCCTGCAACCACAATTAGGTGAGTACACACACACACACACACACACACACACACACACACAACCACACACCACCACACAACCACACACACACAACCACAACTAGGTGAGTACACACACACACCTAATAACAACCAGGGAAGAGGCGGAGCTAGGAGCTACGAATCGACCCTTGCAACCACAAATAGGTGAGTACACACAAAAAAACTATGAAATCAACATCTTGTTAATCATGTTAAACTGGAAAATTGGAAAGATTTGCAAATAAACTACCCCAGATACGAGGGGGTATGACCTGTGAAGAGAGGCTAGAGTAGCTAAACCTGCCGACACTAGAGTACAGAAGGACCAGTGTCATATGATAACGACGTTCTAAATACTCAGAGGAATTGTCAAGGTGGACAGGGAGTGTGTGAGATACGGGTCACAGGTACACGAGGTCACAGCTGGAAGTTAAAAGGACAGATGAGTCACAGGAATGCTAGGAAATACTTCCTTAGCTTTAGAGTGGTTAGTAAGTGAAAGGACCTAGAGTGCGAGGTGACAGAGGCAGAATTCATACATAGATTTAAGGATAGATATGATAGGGCTCACGCTGCCAGGAGAGAAATCAGTAGCAGCTAGCAGAGAAGCGGGACCAGTAGCTGAGAGTCAACACCTGCAATCGCAATTAGGAATTAGCTTAACACCCCCCCACACACACACCACACACACACACACACACACACACACACACACACACACACACACACACACACACACACACACACACACACACACACACACACACACACACACACACACACACACACACACACACACACACACACACGAGATGTCAGAGTGGGCACCTGTGACGAGTGGAGTTCCACAAGGGTCAGTCCTAGGACCTGTACTGTTTTTGGTATATGTGAATGACATAACGGAAGGGATAGACTCAGAAGTGTCCCTGTTTGCAGATGATGTGAAGTTAATGAGAAGAATAAAATCAGTCGAGGATCAGGCAGGACTACAAAGAGACCTGGACAGGCTGCAAGCCTGGTCCAGTAACTGGCTCCTTGAATTTAACCCTGCCAAATGTAAAGTCATGAATATCGGGGAAGGGCAAAGAAGACCGCAGACAGAGTATAGTCTAGGTGGCCAAAGACTGCAAGCCTCACTCAAAGAAAAAGATCTTGGGGTGAGTATAATACCGAGCACATCTCCTGAGGCACACATCAATCAGATAACTGCTGCAGCATACGGGCGGCTGGCAAACCTAAGAATAGCGTTCCAATACCTCACTAAGGAATCATTCAAGACTCTGTATACCATATACGTCAGGCCCATACTGGAGTATGCAGCACCGGTTTGGAACCACACCTGGTCAAGCACGTCAAGAAATTAGAGAAAGTGCAAAGGTTTGCAACAAGACTAGTCCCAGAGCTAAGGGATTGTCCTACGAAGAAAGGTTAAGGGAAATCGGCCTGACGACACTAGAGGACAGGAGGGTTAGGGGAGACATGATAACGACATATAAAATACTGCGAGGAATAGATAAGGTGGACAGAGACAAGATGTTCCAGAGAGGGGACACAGAAACAAGGGGTCATAATTGGAAGTTGAAGACTCCTATGAGTCAAAGGGATGTTAGGAAGTATTTCTTCAGTCATAGAGTTGTCAGGAAGTGGAATAGCTTAGAAAGCGACATAGTGGAGGCAGGAACCATACATAGTTTTAAGACTAGGTTTGATAAAGCTCATGGAGCATGGAGAGAGAGGACCTAGTAGCAATCAGTGAAGAGGCGGGGCCAGGAGCTATGACTCGACCCCTGCAACCACAAATAGGTGAGTACACACACACACACACGCACGCACGCTCTCGCTCTCTCTCATTTGCTTACATTTCCTTTATCTACATGCTGTATGTAATTTTATCCGTGCCCGTCCTGTGCTCTAACTCCTTCCCCTAACTATTCATCTCTCTCAATTCACAAACTTTCACCCCTTTTCCCTTCCTTCATTCCTCTTATTCGCCTTCCGCCCTCCTATCCAATTGCCTTTCGTCCCTAAAGTTCGAGCAATACAGTGGTGGCAGTTTGTGGGAGAGTCAGCCTTGGTGTGGCAATATGTCGAGCATTGTTCCACATTGTGTGGGACCCTTCCACCTTCCCATTCAGCCCTGAGCGTCTCATTTTGTTCTTCAGTGTGCGACTTCACTCGTGTATTGATGCCTCGGGCTTGCCCAGTTTCTCGTGACATACTTGATTTGCTGATCTCTCAGAGTGCCAGGCTTTCCACCACTTCCCTCAAATGTATGTTTCTTGGCATTGTTTGAGTAATTACCTGTATATAAGAGATCTCTGCTCACAACATCTTTTCTTCAAAAAATTTTCATTGCTACTTTTTTTTATTATTTCCAATGGTTGTAGTACTTTTGCATCATTCCATTGGTCATCCACCCTGAGAAGGATTTTTCCCAATGTTCTATTCGGTTCCACTTTTCCTCAATTTGTAGCTGGGGTTTCTTGTTATTCCCATTGGCGGTACAATTTTTATCTTCTTTTTCACTGCCTTTCTAACTCATATTTCTTTCAACTCCGTCATTTTTCTAACTTATCAAAATCTTTGAATGTGGGCACCATACAACTGATAATTTAATTTAGGCCTAATATATGTTGTAAATCGTATTTCTAGCGCTTTTCTAAACACATATTTGGAAACTATCTAATAATTCGCAAGTGTAGTATGCAAGTTCTTCACAATTTAGTTTTTATGATATTCGGTGACATTGTTGATAATAACTTTAATATTTTATCACACTGTATATTCTTTAATGTAGCCTGATTTCGAGTTCTTCCATTTTCATTACAATAATTTTATATATCTTGAATTCAATTATTCATTTGTTCAATTTATCTAAGTTATCATTTAGAGACTTAGTCGTATTTATTATTTTATACAAGATTTTTGAGTCATATGCAAACATATTTCAAGTGTTTTTTTAATTCCTACTAGTTAATCAGTGAATAATTAAGAGCATTACTGTGACAAGTATGGATAATTGTGGTGCCTCATTTGTGGTACCTTACTTGTGGTACCTCACTGTGGTACCTCGCTTGTGGTACCTCACTGTGGTACCTCACTGTGGTACCTCACTGTGGTACATCGCTTGTGGTACCTCACTGTGGTACCTCGCTTGTGGTACCTCACTAGTACCTCGCTTGTGGTACCTCACCTGTGGTACCTCGCTTGTGGTACCTCACCTGTGGTACCTCACTTGTGGTACCTCACTTGTGGTACCTCACTGTGGTACCTCACTTGTGGTACCTCACTGTGGTACATCGCTTGTGGTACCTCACTGTGGTACCTCACATGTTGTACCTCACTTGTGGTACCTCACTTGTGGTACCTCACTAGTGGTACCTCACTAGTGGTACCTCACTAGTAATATATCCTCATGAAAACATTTTTCCTCTTAATAAATAACTGTTCCACAATATTTTAACTGAACAAATGAGATCTCATACCTTCAGTTGCTGTTGTCTTTATATTCTTCCTATTTATTCATTTAGTATTTGATTACTAACAACACAAGAAATTTCATATGAACCTGGTATTCGGGTGTAAATATTTCATGCTATTTATACTATTTACATTAATTTCTATGTATGCATAGAAATTATTTACAACGAGCATATGTATAGTAGGAACGTATGTAAATGTGGGTAATGTTCATGCGTGTGTAGCCACTTGTACCGCTCCCACTCATACAGCAAATTCACAGCTGTTCTCGTTTAAATGAAAAGACACAAGCGCATGTGCTAAGAACATCTTTAATAAGTTTCTGGCCTTGCTTCATGGAATGAAGGTCCCAGGTCCGAAACTAAATTACTAAAAATGACATGAGTATATACATTTGCCCTTTTTTCTATTTTGTCTCTATGAATATGCCTTATAAAACTCTCATTTCTCTCCCTGACAGCTATGACGCCCGGGGAGAGAACGGACTCTACCAGCCAGACAAGGTCCTCCGCAACCGAGGCACCTTCGAAACCAGTTCCTCCCCAGCGAGGCTCATCCTCAGCCCAGTGGAGGCCAAAGACCAGGGCATCTACACCTGCAGAGTCGACTTTCTCTCCTCCCCCACCCACAATACTGTAGTCAACCTTACAGTCATTGGTGAGTACACCCATGAGTGGTAGACTAAGGGGAAGGGAGGAGGTTAGTGAGAGGGGTTGGGAGAGGTTGAAGTAGTAGGTGGTGGTTAACTAGAGCGTTAAGAGAAATTTAGAGGTAAAAGGAATTGTTGGGGTTGATGTACCACCTATTAATGTCATTAAGCTTATGTACTATGAAATTATCTGTTTGGGTTGGTAGGATGTGTATCTGTAGTTAAAGATGCAGAGCCTCAATGTATTTTGAAGTGTTTTTGCTTGTGTGAATGTGGTGATGAGTATACCTGGAGTAAATCTGGAGAAAGTTTCGGGAGTCAACTCCCCCGCGGCTCGGTCTGAGACCAGGCCTCTTGGTGGATGAGGGTCTGATCAATCAGGCTGTTACTGCTGGCCACACGCAAACTGACGTACGAACCACAGCCCGGCTGGTCTGGTACTGACTTTAGGTGCCTGTCCAGTTGTTGGGTGGGTACTTAGGAGATATTAGCGGTCGTAGTGAAACACACAAGACGGTTGGTAACTGGCATATTGACAGAGTCTGTGAGAGGAAGTAACCCAGCCGTACCTGTTCGGACCTAAGTCTGTCGACGAGTGAGGACGATGCCTGAGGCCCAGCGCTCACATGCACGGGACTCGTGACGTCACAGCTAGCTAGGGATCCTAACTATAATATAGCTGTTACAAGTATAATATATAGGGGTTCAGTACTCTACTGACAGTGCCTGGCGCCCCTGCTCTTTATTGAGGGAATGTTGCATCCCGAGTCTTTTGCTTTCATAGGGAGTGATTTTCGTGTGCAAGTTTGGTACTAATCCCTCTAGGATTGTTCAAGTGTATATTATCGTATCTCTCTCTCGCCTGCATCCCAGAGAATACAAATCAAGGGACTTCAAACATTCCCAGTAGATTATGTGCCTTATTGTACTTATGTGTGCCGTGAAAGTTCTTTGTACACTCTCCAGGTCAGCAATTTCGCCTGGTTTGAAGGGGCAGTTAGTGTACAGCAGTATTCCAGCCTAGACAGATCAAGCGATTTGAAGAGAATCATCATGGGCTTGGCATCCCTAGTTTTGAAGCTTCTCATTATCCATCCTATCATTTTCCTAGCAGATGTGGTAGATACATTGTTGTGGTCTTTGAAGGCGAGATCCTTTGACATGATCACTCCCTTGTCCTTCACATTACTTTTTCACTCTATTGTATGGTTAGAATTTGTTGTATACCCTGATACAAATTTAATTTCCTCAAGTTTTCCATATCTGAGTAGTTGAAATTTCTCTTCATTGAACTTCATAATGTTTTGAGTGGCCCATTTGAAGAATTGGTTGATGTCCTCTTGGAGACTTGCGGTGTCTTTGATGGAGGACACTGCCATGGCAATTCGGGTGTCATCCGCAAAGGAAGACACGGAGCTATGGTTTACATCTCTGTCTATGTCATAAATGAGGATGAGGAATAGGATGGGAGCGAATTCTGTACCTTGTGGAACAGAGCTTTTCACCGTAGCTGAATCGGACTTTACTCTGTTTACTAGTATTCTTTGTGTTCTGTTTGTGAGGAAGTTATAGATCCATCTACCAACTTTTCCTGTTATTCCTTTATCACGCATTTTGTGCGTTATTACACCATGGTCACACTTGTCGACAGCTTTTGCAAAGTCTGTGTATACTACATCTGCATATGGTTTATCCTCTATAGCATCCAGGACCTTGTCATAGTGGTCCAGTAGCTGGGACAGGCAGGAGCGACCTACTCTAAACCCATGTTGCCCTGGGTTGTGTAATTGGTGGGTAGGTGGTTGGCGATCTTGCTTCTTAGAGGCCTTTCAAAGATTTTTATGATATGGGATGTCAGTGCTATCGGTCTGTAGTTCTTTGCAATTGCTTTACTGCCACCTCTTGTAGAGTGGGGCTATGTCTGTTGTTTTTAGTGAGTGTGGATGACCCCTGTGTCCATGCTCCCTCTCCATAGCTTGCTGAAGGCACGTGACAGGGACTTCTTGGCAGTTCTTGATGAACACGGAGTTCCATGAGTCTGGGCCTGGGGCAGAGTGCATGGGCATGTCATTTTTTGCCTTTTCAAAGCCTTGTGGTGTTAGCATAATATCATAAATTTTTGAGCTGACCAAATTTTGGGTCTCGTTCATAAAGAATTCATTTGGGTAGTCGACCGTTAGTCTGGATAACGGCTCGCTGAACACCGAGTCATATTGGGACTTTAGTATCTCATTATTTTCTTGGCTGTCATCTAAATATGTCCCAACTCGCCTAAGCACTGGCTCAATAGTGGATGCTGTTTTTCCCTTAGATTTGGCATAAGAGAAGAATAATTTTTTTTTCTAATTTCTTTTATGGCTTTTAGTTCTTCCTGCGATTCTTGTTTCCTGTAAGATTCCTTCAGCTTAAGTTAGATATTTGCTGTTTCATTGCCCAGTGCATCCCTTTGTATTTCAGATATATTGGCCCCTCTCAGCAGCTCTGTGATTTTTCACCTTCGTCTGAATAGGGAGCATCTCTCTCTTTCTAGTTTACATCTTTTTTTTTTTTTTTCCTGATGAAATGTGCCTCGAGCAGACCCTGACCCTGAGCCTGTTGTGGAAGAAATTGTGGCACTGGGGAAGTCCATGGGGTTGGAGGTTAGTAGCAAGGATGTGGAAGAGTTGGTGGAGGACGACAATGAAGAGATAACCACTGCAGATCTGCAAGAGCTTCATCTGCAATGGCAACAGACCACAGTTCAGGAAATTGGTCCAGAGGAGGAGGAGGAAGAGAGATGGAAGACGTTGCCTTCTTCAAAGATTAGGGAGATTTGCGCCCAATGACTAATGTACATACAAAGATTTATAGATGATTTTCACCATCTCAAGAACCACCGTTTATTTTTTCTAGGCAAAGGTTCGGATCCAAGTTGTTTAAGAAATCTTCCCAGCTTGTTCCCATTGTATGTTTTGTTATTAAAGTTGAATTTTGTGAAGACACTCTCATGACTGATCACATTTTGCTGGTCAGGAGCCCTGTGGATACATGTCTGTACCTCTATTATGTTGTGATCTGAGTGTATTGTCTTTGATAATATTACGTATCAGATCGTCGTTGTTAGTGAAGATGAGGTCCAGCGTATTTTCTAGTCTTGTGGGCTCTAATATTTGCTAGTTTAAGGTGAATTTGGTGCAGAGATTTAATAGTTCGTGTGTGTGTGAATTTTCAGTTGAGTTGCCTACTGGGGTGATCTCTGCTAAAATATTATTTGCTACACTCCTCCATTTTAGGTGTCTCAAGTTGGGAGATTTTCCAGACAGTGGTCAATTTTTAAAAGCTGTTCCTGGAATTGCTGAGATGTAGCATCCGGAGGCTTGCATACAACCACAATGACAAGGTTTTGGTTTTCAATATTTACCGCCAAAATTTCAACTACATTTGAGGTGTTTAGTTGTTCTGAGCAAATGAGCGACTGTTTTACAAGCCAACCCCTTCCCCCATTGCCTGTTTAGTATGTCGATTGAATAGGTTATAACCTGGGATCCATATTTCATTGTCAAAATGATCCTTTATGTGGGTCTTTGTGAAAGCTGCAAACAATGCATTTGACTCCATGAGCAGTCCCTTGATGTAAGGAATTTTGTTGTTAGTTGATGGCTTTAGACCCTGTATGTATGCAAAGACAAATGTCATTATATTCATGGAATTTAGAGGGGTTATTTACTGGCTTTAAAATGTGTTCTGGAGTGGAGGCCAATGACTGTGCCTCTACTCCAGAAGTGTTTTCAGTTAGTGTAAGATTTCTGTCATTTCTTGCAAGTCTTTATCTTCCTGGCACTAAAAAGCCTCTTTCTCTGGAGAGGTTATGGCTCCCCTCTTTTGTTAACCATAGTCTGGTTGGTCTGCGTCTTCTTGTCCCCTTTAGATGATATGCCTGGCAGTATACGTTTTAGCATTTTCTTTCATGGAGTGACAAGTGACACATTTCCAGGTGAAATAAATAACAGGAAGTGGAGTATCACCCTCTTGTTGTCAAGTGGGTGTGGCATTTTTTGGGATGGTCAAAGGTGCATGTTCAACCTGTTTTACCAGATTTACCATGCCTGCAGATACCCAAGGCATAGAATTTGCATAGATTGGAATTTTGTTTGCTAGGAATTTTTGTGGCTGTATTCGCTGCTGGTGCATTTTGTTAGTTTCTCCTCTACCAACCGCCCCTGTTTGGACATCAGTGCTTCCACTAGTTTTTGCTGAGGCATCATCCCATTTTGTTCCATCTCCAGCAGTATCGCTATTTTGTACCTCTGTTAACTGAATATCATTGTCTTTACCTATTTCATCCCCAGGGCCACTATCTCCATTTGGTGCACTGTCCTTCAGGACAACAATGGCATCCTCTGGAGCACTGCCTTCCAAGACAGCCCCGTCTATTTTATTTTTCCAGCCATTTTATTTTTCCAGCTGTCATACCAGGCTGATATGTTTTTCAAGAAGAATATTTTATTAGTGTTCTTATCTTTTAATATAGATGTAATTTCCTCATACAAGTGTGTCTCATTTGGGCAGACCCAAAAACATTTCTCTGATTTTATATCAAATGTGGTCGCTGGTTTAAAGTTCCTGCATGACCCACGGGACCATTTACCACAGAGATTGCATGCAATTCAGGCATGAATTCGTCTGTTAGCCTTTCTGCAGACTACACAGATTTTCATTGTGGTCATATACTACACTTTACAAACTCTCCTAGCTAGCTAGTCTATAAATACTAAAAGTATTTAATTGTCTTTAACAGTTCTTCTGGGTAGGCTGGCTAGGATAGGCTTATTTAAAAGATTTCATATATATATATATATATATATATATATATATATATATATATATATATATATATATATATATATATATATATATATATATATATAATATATATCTGAA
>WNWK01002637.1:170000-200970 GCA_009830355.1 Cherax destructor | reverse complement strand
AACCATCGGCATTGGCATTGCCCTTCGCCTTATCACCCCTATTCTCACCGAACACAGGTGTATTTGCGGCAGCGAATAAGCAGACCGATTCGGATACCACAGTCTTGTTTGCCATAGATCAGAGGGAAATATTCCAAGGCATGAGAAGGGGTTAATAAGATCAAGAGAAGCCTCACAACAGCCGGATGCCAGCAATAAGGAAGTCACCCCAACTATGCCGATGCAACCAAAAGCGTCCAGATGGTATCACCCTTAAAGCCTGGACAGATGCCAAGCAGGTGGTGTGGGACCACATATGTACGTCCACCGTGGCTAATGCCGATCTAAAATTTTAGAAAGGACTTAATTTTAAATGAGTTCTTGCTAATTGACCAATTTTTACCTATTCAACACGACATGCAGTATGAATATCTGCGATATGATACGTATGCCGGTAAATATACAATCCTTTAATGGGTATGTAAGAGGTGTAGAATTAAGATAGAAAGAATCTATCACAAAATGAGAAATGTCACGGTTGCTCTTTGATGATGGTACTGTGCTTTTGGAAGATTCTGAAGAGAATTTGCAGAGGTTGGTGGACGAGTTTGGAAGGGTATATAAAAGAAGGAAATTAAAAGTAAACATAGGAAAGAGCAAGGTGATGAGGATAACAAAAAATCTATGTAATGAAAGAGAGAGTATGGATTAAGTGAATGTATTCAGATATTTGGGAGTGGACTTGTCAGTAAATGGATCTATGAAGACGAGGTGACTTGTAGGATTGATGAGGGGGAAAAAGGTGAGTGGAGCACTGAGGAGTCTGTGGAAACAAAGAACGTTATCCATGGAAGCAAAGAGGGAACTGTATTAGAGTGTAGGAATACCAACGCTCTTACATGGGTGTGAAGCATGGGTGGTGAATGTCGCAACAAGGAGAAGGCTGGAGGCAGTGGAGATGTCGTGTCTGAGGGCAATGTACGGTGTGAATATTATACATAGAATCCACAGCTTGGATATTAGAAGAAAATGCAGGGTTTCTAAAAGTATTATCCAGAGAGCTGAGGAGGGGTTGTTCAGGTGGTTCGGACATTTAGAAAGTATGGAGCGAAATATAATGACTTGGAGGAGGTATAAATATATTAGGAAGGCAGGGTAGGGGTTGTCCTAGGTAAGGTTGGAGGGAGGGGCTAAAGACGGTTTTGTGTGCGAGGGGTTTGGACGTCTAGCAAGCGTGTGTGAGCGTGTTATACAGGAGCGAGAAGAGGCAATTTTTTTTTTATCTTTACGTGTTGTTGGAGTGTGAGTAATATAACATTTATGAAGGGATTCAGGATAACCGGCAAGCCGGACTTGAGTCCTGGAGGTAGAGAGTACAGTGCCTGCGCTCTGAAGGAGGGGTGGAGATATTTTGCAGATTTTGAGCTATAGTGTCGGCGCGCCTCTGGCAAGACAATGATGAAATGAATGATGATGAAAGTGTTTCTCCTTTTTCGGGTCACTCTGCATCGGTGGGAAACGGTCGATCTGTTAATAAAAAAATAATATGCTTATTCAAGTATAGTTTCAATACCTAAGGAGATATGTTTGTAATACATTGGTGGGGATATCTACAATACCTTTGCATATCAATAATGCATATGCACATATATTTGTAGTACGTAAATAAGATTACAGTACCTACAACGGTACACAAACGCAGCTGTTGCGACACCTGAAGTGTATACCGAGCTCACCGTTCGAAATGTTTAGCGTTGTGAATGGCCGAAATCCGACCTGTTCGTTCACCTGCTATTTCCGATATTGTCCCGCCTGCCATTCACCTGCCAAGAACACATCCAAAAGGCTTTTCCATCAATTGTGTACTCTTCTGTTGCCTTCGTTTACCATTCTTACAACCCGCTCCTATCTGTTCTCGCCTGCCACTCGCTCGCCTGTTTTAGTTAAGGTATGAGGGAGGAGCTTCTTAGATATTTCTCTATCATTCTTATTATATTGTTATGCTACGGTAATTCTAGCAGTTTAAATGCCCATCCTATTGTTCATTTATTCTTTGCAAAATTTACACTTTTTTTTTTTTTCACTCCATCCCCAGTATTAAATAAATTTATTTATTAAAATTATTACCTTCAAATAACGCTCGAGTTAAGCTGAGCCATATTGCAAAAAAAATGTAAACATAAGCATCGGATAGAAAATTGAGGTAAAAATTATTCTGGACATGGTCTTGGCAGATGAATGGCAGGCAGGAAAATAGCTTAAAATAGCAGGAGAACGTACAGATAGATTTTTGCTGTTCCACAAGACAAAAATAATTTTTAACGTATGGTCAGATTAGATTTCTAGCCCTGGAGCAATCGCAGGAACATCTATACACTCAAGTATTAAATTATTTTTCTTATATTCTGTAATGAATTACGTAAAACGTGCATGATAATTGACTGACATACTTTCTCTGGGAGATAAACCTGAAAGCTCTTTGTGTGAGGAGCAAGCTCTTACTATAAGTAAACACTTGACTGTGATGCTTGCATACAGGGATATGATATTTACATACATAGTATGAGATATATACGTGTGTGTGTGTGTACTCACCTAATTGTGGTTGCAGGGGTCGAGACTTAGCTACTGGCCCCGCCTCTTCACTGACCGCTACTAGGTCCTCTCTCTCCCTGCTCCATGACCTCTATCATACCTCGTCTTAAAGCTATGTATGGATCCTGCCTCCACTACATCACTTGCTAGACTATTCCACTTCCTGACAACTCTATGACTGAAGAAATATTTCCTAACATCCCTTTAACTCGTCTGAGTCTTCAACTTCCAATTGTGACCCCTTGTTTCTGTGTTCCATCTCTGGAACATCCTGTCTCTGTCCACCTTATCTATTCCATGCACTATTTTGTATGTCGTTATCATGTCTCCCCTAACCCTCCTGTCTTCCAGTGTCGTCAGGCCGATTTCCCTTCACCTTTCTTCATAGGACATTTCCCTTAGCTCCGGAACTAACCTTATTGCAAACCTTTGCACTTTCTCTAATTTCTTGACGTGCTTGACCAGGTGTGAGTTCCAAACTGATGCTGCATACTCCAGTATGGGCCTGTGTATGCGTGTGCGTGCGTGTGCGTGTGTATGTGTGTATGTGTGTGTGCGTGCGTGTGCATGTGCGCGTGCGTGTGCGTGTGTGTGTGTGTGTGTGTGTGTGTGTGTGTGTGTGTGTGTGTGTGTGTGTGTGTGTGCGTGCGTGCCCGGGTGCCTTAGATATGTGTGCGTATAAGACACCCCACACACGGGTTATAATGTCCCAAAAAGACTCGAATACAATTCCTAATGCATGTATTCTACATAACCAAATAGAAAACACTAAATTTTCAATATTAATATTTATATAATGAGCAAACCTAATGAAATTACGAGCAGATATCAATTTAAAAATACTGAAGGAAGATCTGGACAAACTGCAGGAGGCTTTAAGAAAGTTTATCCTCGGCAAATGTTAAAATTTTGAAACTGAGCATCAGGGAAACGAGACCGGAGAAAAAACCCCACTGAAAAGAAAATCAAATGGAGGTATTAGTCCCATGAAAAAAAAAAAAAGATGCCGAGGAATATAAGTCCGGCAAACACCCGAACTACTTACAGAAACTTGAGTAGAGATGAATTTGAACGTACAGCTCTAATGTGGCACAAAAGATTTGAGATCTCGAGGTTCACCAACTGGCTGATAGCAGACCTGACATGGATGGAATTACGATTGAAAGATCACAACTGGAATTTGTAAACCTAGTTGAACAAAGGGAAAAATATAGGAAGCACCTGTGCAGTACAAAGGCCTCATTTAAAAAAAAAACAATTAGTCAGGTCATATAAGTACTAAATAAAATGTTTCAAAAGTACTTTCTCGACTTTTTTTTTGAGATTTCCCTGACTGTTTCTGAGCAATGAATGACTACACGACATAAAAGCTTTGGGTTCGAACCTATGTGCTATCACGAGAGAGCTATAGGTGTATGGACCTGGCTGTGGTATTTAAATAATTATTTAAGTAAAATTTGTTAACACTTTATTTCCATATTGAAATATAGACATCTTTTAATGACAAGAGGAGAGTGAATATGTGTGCGTGTGCGTGTGTGTGTGTACTCACCTAGTTGTACTCGCCTAGTTGTGGTTGCAGGGGTCGATTCATAGCTCCTGGCCCCGCCTCTTCACTGGCCGCTATTGGGTCACTCTCCCTGCGCCATGAGCTTTATCATACCTCTTCTTGAAGCTATGAATGGATCCTGCCTCCACTACATCACTTCCCAAGCTATTCCACTTCCTGACCACTCTGTGACTGAAAAAAATACTTCCTAACATCCCTGTGATTCATCTGAGTCTTTACCTTCCAACTGTATCCCCTTGTTGCTGTGTCCCATCTCTGAAACACCCTGTCCCTATCTACTTTGTAAATTCCTCTCAGTATTTTATATTTCGTTATCATGTCATCCCTATCTCTCCTGTCCTCCAGTGTCGTCAGGTCGATTTCCCTTAACCTCTCCTCGTAGGACATACCCCTTAGCTCCGGGACTAGTCTTGTTGCAAACCTTTGCACTTTCTCTAGTTTCTTCACGTGCTTGGCTAGGTGTGGGTTCCAAACTGGTGCTGCATACTCCAATATGGGCCTAACGAACACAGTGTACAGGGTCCTGAACGGTTCCTTATTAAGATGTCGGAATGCTGTTCTTAGGTTAGCTAGGCGCCCGTATGCTGCAGCAGTTATTTGGTTGATGTGCGCCTTAGTAGATGTGCCCGGTGGTATACTCACCCCAAGATCTTTTTCCTTGAGTGAGGTTTGTAGTCTCTGCCCCCCCCCTCCTCCTTAGACTGTACTCCGTCTGCGGTCTTCTTTGCCCTTCCCCAATCTTCATGACTTTGCACTTGGTGGGGTTGAACTCCAGGAGCCAATTACTGGACCAGGCTTGCAGCCTGTCCAGATCCCTTTGTAGTTCTGCCTGGTCCTCGTCCGATTGAATTCTTCTCATCAACTTCACATCATCTGCAAACAGGGACACTTCGGAGTCTATTCCTTCCGTCATGTTCACAAATACCAGAAACAGCACCGGTCCTACGACTGACCCCTGTGGAACCCCACTCGTCACCGGCGCCCACTCTGACACCTCGTCACGTACTATGACTCGCTGCTGTTTTCCTGACAGGTATTCCCTGATCCATTGGAGTGCCTTCCCTGTTATTCCTGCCTGGTCCTCCAGCTTTTGCACTAATCTCTTGTGTGGAACTATATCAAACTCCTTCTTACAGTCCAAGAAAATGCAATCTACCCACTCCTCTCTCTCTTGTCTTACTGCTGTCACCCTGTGACAGCAGTCACAAACCAGTAGGTTTGTGACACAGGATTTCTCGTCCCTGAAACCGTGTTGGCCGTCGTTGATAAGCTCATTCCTTTCTAGGTGTTCCACCACTCTTCTCCTGATAATCTTCTCCATGACTTTGCATACTATACATGTCAGTGACACTGGTCTGTAGTTTAGTGCTTCATGTCTGTTTTTTTAAAAATTGGGACTACATTTGCTGTCTTCCATACCTCAGGTAATCTCCCTGTTTCGATAGATGTGTTGAATATTGGTATTAGGGGTACACATAGCGCCTCTTCTCCCTCTCTCAGGACCCATGGAGAGTTGTCCGGCCCCATCGCCTTTGAGGTATCTAGCTCACTCAGCAGCCTCTTCAGCAGCGTGCCAGAATCTCCCCATGCCACCCGATTTAGAAAAAATGGATATGCAACATGATAGGCTGGAACCTCTGAACTTCAACGAGAGAGCTGCATCTCAGGACGCGGCAATGCCGCCCGGCTAAAATAAATATTAGGGCAACACGTTTGTTATAGAATATCCACTTGAGAACTGATCCAAAGGCGACAATATAACCATTCAAGTATGCCACTGCATGTAGTGGCAAAATGTCAGAGAGAGGTATGCGATATATTCCACAATAAGCATCCCAACAAAATAACTCCAGTCAAGGACTAGTTTTGAAATTAGAAAAAATCTTGATCGTTTAAAGACAACAGAAAGCAAGAGTCTTAATGTAAATGGTGTCAAATTTGTAGGAACATTTGAAAACAAAACATTTTTCTAAATATGTTATGAAAAAAAAGCTAACTTGATCGACTCCTGTAGTGCCAACTATCTACAGGTTATTTTTTGTCTCTTTTCTGGGAAACTGAGCTCTCCCAATAATTATTTTGCCTCTTCTTCCTACTTCTCTGAAGATGAGTGTACAAACACGTGAAAGTGCTTAGGCATTTCTTTTTATTTATCACACTGAAGTATCATTTTTACATATTTGCAGTCACGCATTTATTGCGATTTCGTTTATATTTACTAAGTCACCACTTCATTAGGTACACCTGGTCACCTCTTTACCGCAAGTATCTTGTTGGCCAATGGCATGCCAGCACCTCATGCCTAAAAGCATGCACACATGGTCATGAGGTTCAGTAACCGCTAAGACCGAACATCAAAATGGGGAAGAAATATGATCCAAGTGATTTGACCGTGGAATGATTGTTGGTGGCAGACGGGGTGGTCTGTGTATGTCAGAAACTGATGATCTGGTATTTTTTACGCTCAACAGTCTTCAGAGTTTACAGAGAAAGGTGTGAAAAACACAAAGCATCCATTGCACGGCAGATTTGTGGGCGAAAACAACTTGTTAATGAGAAAGGTCAGACGAGAACAGCCTGACAGTGGTAATGCAAACTAGCATCTATGAATGCACAACACATCGGCCCTTGAAGTGGATGTCTTACAGCAGTAGAAGACTACTCCGGGTTCCACTCCTATCAGCTAAGAACAGAATACTGAGGCTCACCATAACTGGACAGTTGAAGATTAGGAAAACGTCGCCTGGTCTGACGAATCACGATTTATGCTGCAACATGCAGATATTTGGGTCAGAATTTGAAGTAAACTTTTGGGATGTGGAACGTGAGATTCCCAACATGAATGTGCAGCCAACAAATCCGTGGCACCTGTGTGATGGTATCAAGTCAACATGGGCCAGAATCTCTAAGGAATGTTTCCAGCACCTTGTTTAATCCATGTCATATACATGTCGTGCCGAATAGGTAAAACTTGCGATTTTGGCTTAAATAGCAACGCTCTTCTTGCCGAATAAGGGAAGCGAAAATTTTTGAATGCAATAATTTCACAAAAATCATTCAGAATCTAACGAAAAAATATATTTCATTGTGTTTGTTTATTAAATTATTGTGAACTTTCTAAAATATATTTAGTTGGATTAGGCTAAATTAAATTGTGATTGTTATAATAAGGTTAGTAAGTTTTCTAAGTTTCTTTTGGTACAAAATTATTAATTTTTACATTAACATAAATTATAAAAATATATATCATTAAACGTATAAGAGAAAATTTTAGAAAGGACTTAATTTTAATTGAATTCTTTCTAATTGACCACTTTTACCTATTCGGCACGACACACACACACACTAAAAAAATACATATATATATATATATATATATATATATATATATGTCGTGCCGATTAGGTAAAACTTGCGATTTTGGCTTAAATAGCAACGCTCTTCTTGCCATATAAGACAAGCGAAAATTTGTTTATGCAATAATTTCGCAAAAATTATTCTGAACCTAACGAAATAAAAAATATATTTTATTGTGTTTGTCTATTATTAAATTATTGTAAACGTATCTAAAATATATTTAGTTGGTTTAGGCTAAATTAAATTGCGCTTGTTATAATAAGGTTAGGTAAGTTTTCAAAGTTTCTCTTGATACAAAATTATAAATTTTTGCATTAACATAAAATAAATAAATAATATATATATATATATATATATATATATATATATATATATATATATATATATATATATATATATATATATATATATATATATTTAAAACAAACAAAGAACAGAAATACCAAAGCCGTAGTAAATAAATAATTCAAACGTTTCGGAGCACCAAACTCCATCATCAGTGCTAAAACAATTAAAAACAATTGCCAAGCAGAATAGTTACTATATTAAAAACAAAATTGTTATATTTAAAGAAAATAATCAAATTTAAAATATAGCTAAGGTATATACACAATTGTATCTAGCTATGTACGCGCGAGTGCCCGATTATAGAACAAATTCTGAAATGAAATGAGACCAAGATCAACATTGCAACAAACATCAGTAGTATTAAATTTACTGCGCTTATATGAGAACAGAAAATAAAATTGCATACACAAGTTTACGAGAAATTACATACCAAAGAATGAAGTTTTATTACTGTTCATTCTGTGTATCATAATACGCTGGCAAGCTGGAAATTAAAGCTGGACAACGTTTCGGTCTATCATAAATAACTATCCACTCATAAATAAGTAAAGGAAATGCGCTTGATATATGACGTTGGCCTTTCTTTGCCTTCGACTGTATTCATTAGGGCTTTCACAACTTTCTAAAGCACTCGCTTTTCCTAAACATACAACTTTCATGGACGAGCCGGAACTTTTCAGTTTAAATTTCCAGTTCATAATTACGTTGTGGTACTTTATACGGTAATTTCAATGTACCTAATGTTAAAAGATATAAACAAAAAGCCAGGCTTATAGGGTCTATGAGAAAACAAATGAGAAAAGAATATAATAAACCGAAGTATTAAACAATTTTCTTAATGTGTAGAAAATTTGTGATATTACATCATTGGTTGCAAAACACTTGACAAACTCTGAATATATTGAAAAATACAATGTTAGATATATACTAAGTGAAAAAATCTTAATAGGAACTGCATATAATCATAAATGTGACAGAATATTTTTGGCAGGATAAATAAGGGACTAGATAATATATAAAACGAATTATTTTAGAAGATTGGCCCTGAAAAGGAGAAACCGTTCCAGCAGTGAATTTTAATCTCAAGTAAATTTCTTTAAGCTTGAAATGGAAAATAAATAATTGATCTAATTATAATGAGATAAGATAACTCACGCGCTCAATTATATTTCAAGAAATATGTTCGGTCAGAAGTGACATATACCATAAAGTGTGATTTAAATGAGGAAAAGATAATCGACTTCACTGATAATTTGTTTTTTTTATCAACGCATCGGCAGTTTCCCACCAAGGCAGGGTGGCCCGAAAAAGAAAAACTATCATCATTCACTTCATCACTGTCTTGCCAGAGGCGCGCTTATGCTACAGTTATAAAACTACAACATTAACATCCCTCCTTTAGAGTGTAGACACTGTACTTCCCATCTGCAGGACTCACGCCGGTTTCCCTGAATCCCTTCATAAATGTTGCCTTGCTCACACTCCAACAGCACGTCAAGTCCTATAAACCTTTTGTCTCCATTCGCTCCTAACACGCTCACGCATGATTGCTGGAAGTCCAAGCCCCTCGCACACAAAACCTCCTTTACCCCCTCCTTCCAACCTTCCCTACACTACAAATTTATTCACTCTCTAAGTCATTTTATTTCGTTCCAGCCTCTCAACATGTCTGAACCACCTTAACAACCCCTCCTCAGACGTCTGGATAATAATTTTGGTAATCCCGCACCTTCTCTTAATCTCCAAACTACGGATTCTCTGCATTATATTCACACCACACATTGCCCTCAGACATGACATCTCTACTGCCTCCAGCCTTCTCCTTCTTGCAACATTCACCACCCATGCTTCATACCCATATCATAGCGTTGGTGTAGCTATATTGTCATACATTTCCCTGTTTGCTTCCATGGATAAAGTTCTTTGTCTCCATAGACTCCTCTCGTCAATTCTATGATTCACCTCATATTTCATAGACCATCTGCTGACAGGTCCACTCCCAAATATCTGAAAACATTCACCTCCTCCATACGCTCTCCCTCTAATCTGATATCCAATCTTTCGTTACCTATTTTTATCATCACTTTGCTCTTTCCTATTTTCACTTTTGATTTCCTTCTTTTACATACCCTACGAAACTCATCCACCAACCTCTGCAACGTCTCTTCAGAATCTTCCAAATAAAAAAATATTTGGGATAAATGAACGCAATAAAAATGAGAAGGATTATATATAAACAATGTAGGGACTGTTTTGTAAGATATCACTAATATGACAGTGATATATTTTAGTTTATTCTGAAATTATGAAACGGCCGAAACAAGAATGAAATAAGGAAAATTGACTTGATAAGAAACAAACCCACAACACAAATTTATCACTGATTCAAATAACATAGAAATAAATTGCTAACGTAAGTAGGAATAAATTTTGTAAAATGAGGAATATTAGAAGAGAAAAATAAAATGTCAAATATTCTAAAAATATTTGTAAAAAAAAAAAAGCAAATTAAAAGTGAAAATTTAAAAAAAAGTCTTAAGATTTAATTGCCGTTTGAGTGAAGAAAAAAATTAACAAGATGTTAAATAAGAAATTCTCAAGAAAGTGAACTCTTTTTCATAGTCACAGGCAGACAAATGGAAAATGTCAAACACTGCAGAGAGAATAATCAAATATAATCACAAGAATTGACATTACAGTCGTGTCTCGCTAACAAGCACCGCAGGCAACACACCGGAAAAACGTCGTTAGAGGAGAATGGAGCAGACATGTGAAGAATAAAATCCTGCTATCAAACAAATCGGCTTGAGATTAGCAAAAAAAATCTCTCACCTCTAATCTATTACGTTACGTTGATCATCACGGAAATTACATAGGAATAAATGATAACAAGTTCGCTCTGGACACCCACCCACCAGTTCTTCCCGCACCATACCCGTTATTCCGCAATTCCCACAACCCTACCCTCACTACTCACCTCTTCACCCACTACACTAACCCACCTCATCCCACCCACCTGCACCACTCAAGCACAACACAACTCATCTGGACATCGATAAGCTCTCTTTGTTTGTTGTCATCCGCCCACACTCCCACCCATATCTTCCCCGCACATCTCGCCAAAACATTTATCTAACACAATCACTCACATCTCACCCACACATACACCCATCCCAATTATTCTCAACCCACCAGCACAACTAATTCTCCAACAGCCCACCAGCACACCCACCCAACCTTCCTCCACTGACACATCTCGGACATTCAACCAATTCAGGCCAATTATAGCAGGAAATCCCCTGTCCAAGAGGATACATTCAAATGTGAATTTTTATTCCATAATTAATAAAGATTCCACAGTAGTGTGTATGAAGTAATCACAATTACATTTTACAAATGCTGGTATGGTCGTTACTGTGGTGTAATACGTTGTATTACATGCAAATTGTCCCTCTAATTGGGGATTTCATAGTATTTAATCTTTTATGGTATTGCCTCGACCTTGTTCGAACTAATCTGCAATTTGCTGTTTGTTGTGATGGTTGTAGCGGAGATGGTGATGGTGGTGGTAGGGGTGATGGTAGTGTTAGTAGTGGTGGTATTAGTATTAGTAGTAGTGATGGTAGTATTGGAAGTAGTGATAGCAGTGTTAGTAGTGGTGGTGGTATAGTTTGAGATGAAGGTGGTATTGGTACGTGTGTTGGAAGTGTAGTGTTGGTAGTGGCGATGATGGTTATTTACCTGTTATGACAAACATTAGAAAGAACATCAACAGATATGCTCGTGTGAACACTAGTTAGTCATGTTCAAACAAGCACAATGTTTAAGTTCATGAAATTTAAACACAAAATTTCATAATGTAAACACGTCCTGTATAATGAAAACACCCCCTGAAAAACGCAAATACGTCCTGTAAAGTGCAATCATTTTATGTTAATACGTCCTGCAGTAATGTAAACACTACCTATATGCTGTAAACACGTCCTACATAATAAAAATACATCCTGCATCAACACGTCCAGCATGATGTAAAACACCTGCACGTACACAAATCCCCAAAATCAAAATATATGCAAAATATTGTGCTCAGGTAACTTGGCTACTGACAAGAGAGCATTTCCTGAGGCATAATATGTATACTCAAGAAAAAAGTAAACAATATTGTCAGTTGAGTCTATATAATATGATTCAGTAAATATTTTCTTGCGAGTAGCATAGTCAGATGAGCACAGTATTTTGCATATATTCCGACGAGTATATCCCTGATGAGTGTGCACTTAGAGCAACAGTGTGTATATATATATATATATATATATATATATATATATATATATATATATATATATATATATATATATATATATATATATATATATATATATATATATATATATATATTATATATATATATAGGATGGGGTCCACCTCTGGTGTCAATTGTGGGACCCATTGCCTCGGAGAAGTGGATAAAAAGACTTCAAGGAAGAATATTTAGATTTCTTTCTGAAGCCATTTGAATATTCCACTTCCCTACTACCCCATCTTTTTTTTATACAAACTTTATTTCAAGACAAAATACAAAATACAATGGGGAGTAAAACAACATAGATAACAACTCAGAGCTACATGTCAAATACTTCGTCCAACTCCCCGGCAGTGGGCCGCGTGCCCAGAATACTGCAGGCATTTCCCCTCTGGATCGCAACACTGAGTCTCTGAAACAGGAAGCTGGTCGCCCTGTGGTCCTTGGTTTCTATGATGAGTTTTCCACCCAGCTCCTTGAGAAACTTTAGAGCACACTTGCCCCATGCTCCATGGGTCTCCGACCCTATTGGGATGAAGTGATAGCAAGAGGGAAGGTCTTCATATTTGCGGGTCTTCTGGGTCTCCCTGTGGCTGGCAGCTCCACCCCCTTCGGCTAAGGAGTGTGGCAGGTAGGTGTCTGCCAATGTGGCAGCTATATATATATGTGTGGCATATATATATGTGTGTGTGTGTGTGTGTGTGTGTGTGTGTGTGTAGAACAAGCAACAGAGATGGAAATCTTTAGCTCAAGATCTTTCGCAGTTGTGCGTTGTCAGGAGTAATGCAATGTTGCAAGTCTAGCAACGGATAGGTTGAAAACAATTCTCTCTGAGGCAAGGCAGAAGCGTCAGGCCATATACTGTGACATGGCTCTGACGCTTTACGCTTCTGCGTTGCCTCAAAATTACCCCCCTCCCTACCATCTGTTGCTTGCCTTGAAACGTGGCATTGCTCCTGCAATGCAATGTTGCACGCACACACAAACACATGTAATGTACCTCAAGTGCAAATTGAGGGGACAACATAGCCTTGGAAAAATTGATAAAAAGGCTTCATATTTGGATTTTTCCCTAACGCGGTTTTAATATTCCCTTTCTCCTATCAACCCACATTTTATACATGCTCAAAGACATTTACCAATAGACCCAAATTTGTGATTAAAATACTCTTGATTGGTGATGAACAGGTGACATGCTGCCTTCATCACCAACTTAGCTGAGAACGCTTATTTTAAGGGGTTCACGGTGTTCATTAAATCCTAATATTCAGAGGAATTCAAAATTACCTCGTGATTGATGGAAAAAACAAGGTGACATTTCAAAGCTCATACGTGAGGACGCTCTACTTCTCTGAGAGTTGAGATAAAATGCTTCAAAATTAGTTACGAACAGTATAAACACACCGATATGTGTACATCTCTTAGTGTACATACACTGCTTCCATTTTAGCAGTAGAGAAATGATGGCAGAGACTATGAATACCACAATCATCTTAACATGAGAACATAAACTATTGTGTAAGGTTTAATAGTCATTTTTATAACCACGGTCGCACAGAGAAAATTTGGTACTAATTAACTATTCACTACATATTAACTGAATTTTCTGATCAAAATGCCGTATTTTAATTCGATAATAAACGTTCGGTTTGCTCAATATAAATCAACTTGAAATATCAGTGCTAAATGCCAGTCGGTTGTAAATATATTCTGTGATTTAAGAAATTTTTATACAATACTGCTCTAACATGACTAATACAATACAATATCATAATCTGGAATATATAATAAAGTTTCGTGTCACTGCTCTAGCCAGATAAAAACAACAGTCCGACAAATGCCAGTTACACAACACTGCTCTGGCGTGACAATAAAACATTATCTGTGACATAAGAAAAGCTGTTACACAACACTAATATAGCGTTGCGATGCTAATAATAGATGATGTGACATAAGGCTCTTACACAACAATATTATAGCCTGACAAAAACAATTATAGACATATGACAAACTGTTACACAACTCTACTCTTGTGTGGTGACCAAAACAACAAGAGAAGCAAGGCTGTATAATAATAGTAATAATAATAATAATAATAATCATAATAATAATCATAACACACATCACTGTGTTAAAATTCTAACGAAGACATAATTTACGGTTTAGTTTTTTAAATCCATATCAAGTTTATATAGTTGATATTATAAATTTAACAGGAGTAGCGGAACAACGAAGAATGAGTATACGAATTTAGACTTAAAAAAATATACATTTTAAATAAACGAGGAAAATTTAAAACCGTGATATTAATCCTATACTTTCATTAATAATAAATGAATCACGTAAATTACGATAATTAAGGTTTACGTAAACGTCATTAATTAGTGAGAGTTATGAGAGCTTTAAGGATGTTGCTCTGTGTGTGTGTGTGTGTGTGTGTGTGTGTGTGTGTGTGTGTGTGTGTGTGTGTGTGTGTGTGTGTGTGTGTGTGTGTGTGTGTGTGTGTGTGTGTGTGTGTGTGTGTGTGTGTGTGTGTGTGTGTGTGGCGCGCGCTCACCTATACGTGGTTGCGGGAGTCGGGTCAGAGCTCATGGCCCCGCATCTTCGCTCGTCGCTACTAGATCCACTCTCTCCCGACTCCAAGAGCCTTATCGTATCTCTTCCTAAAACTGTGTGGATTCTCCTACTACAACACTCTTCAACTTGTTCCACTTCTTAACAACTCTGTGTGCGTGTATTAGCGAGCGCCCACAATATACCTAATTAAATGTTCATGCGACTTCATAAGCAAATATTTGCTTAGGTAACCAATATATATCCACACCGAACTTCCAGTACCTCATGTGACTGTAAAATTGCACTGACACCTGTTGCCAATTTCTGAAAGCAGCATCTGTTAACACTGGAGAACATATTTGCCCTTTTCCACAAACTTGAAATTGGAGAACTTCTTACATTAACTTCAAGAGTACCAAGTATTAGTATGCTAATTAAATATTCAGAATATCAGTACTTGAACTACTGACAGCCAACAAATTGGAAGTGCACATTTACTGTGCACTTTTAATGTGCTAAAATTTCGAGTATTCCTGGAGCATAGTTAAGTCGACGGACCGAGGCGTCGTTAAGATTTCTTTGCTAAAATTTGTGAGTGAAAGCCCTATGCGTAAACGTTCGTGTCTTATACGCGGCTTTGCGCCGGGACACGCTAAAGAATATCAAACTCTGGGAACCCTTCACCACACCTTGTTAAGATTCTTGTCCTGTATCGTAGCCATAAATCCAATGGTACTGACATCACTCCTTGATAAATTCATGGCGTCCGCCCGTTATCAAGACGTAGCACGCTATTTCTGTGTCTTGATTCTCTAATTTAGAGCTGCTACAGCTTATAAATGTGCAAGAGCTTTTGTAGCCAAATGAGTAGAGTTGGAATTGTGAGTGAAATTCTGAACTCTTCATAACGAATATAACTCAGGACTAGTTTACGGAATAATGTGTTACTGAAGAAAATAATGTATACAGTTTTAATGTGCCTTATGTTTTAAAATGCATTTCTACTCTTAATAAAAATTAATACAACAGAGAATAGTTATGCAATATTAACTTGACAGACACATGAATTTAAAGTAACCACGACAATACATGTTATTCGAGTAATGTACTGAACATGCAGACATCACAATAATAAACACCAACGACACACATTACTATTTAAATTAGTCCAACTGCATTAAACACTGTTGTCAAGAATTTTCAACATTTTTTTTTGGCTACACAGCAGCTTACAGCATAACAATGACAATAACAATTTAGGCAAAACACCGCGCACAAGTTTACATTAAAGCCAAAATGTCGATATCAGTGATCGTCTAAAATTACACATAATGATGACCCACAACACAACTGTATCTATTGTCTGACACTCAATAACAAACAAAATATTATACGCATGACGTACGAGTATTACCAGTTAATTACCAATCATAAATATTTCCCATCAACAGCTTATGAAACACACATTAACCATTAATAACCTATTGCAGCCAGAGACTAACTGCCCTATTCTTCATACAAAGCAAAAAATTTAACGAAGCAAAATAGTCTACGATATTCATTAGAAATAATTATATGTATCTAGTAACCTACAAACACAAAATGTTAATTGTTACTTGCAATCCAGAGTCATGCCACTTAAAACAATCACCACTATTGCAATACCCATCAGCAGTTAACCAGTTAACCATCATAGTATCTTACTCAATGCAGAATACGTGTTTATTGCAGAAAAGGCAAAAACCTTATACACGATACATATAGTTTTAATCAATATACACCTACAAAATTAGCATTATAATTAAGAGAACACAAATGTCTACAATTCATAATTACAATATTGTCGTGCGCCGCGATAACCACAATAAAGCACAGTCGGTTTACATTTCACTTATATTTGAAGCACTCGCATTACACGAGACCCGGGTTGAAAAACGTTGACATAAACCGGCTGTGGCACTGGGAAAGACACTAATGAAACCTTCGCAAGAGTTTTATCGCTCATGAGGTCTTCCCCCGACGGCTCTCACAGCGGAGGTTCTTTATCGAAGAAAGCGTTTCACGGGTTCTACGCTGGAGTAATAAATGACCTAAGGGCTAGAACTAAACTTGCTCTTCCCCAAACCCATCCCTTACTGGCTCTCATGAATGCTATTTGATCAATGAATCTCGAAAAGTAACGTTACTTTAAAACGTAGCTTTACCACACATCGGCTAGATACTTGTAAATTTAGACACCAAAGAGAAAAATAATGAATATTAATAAAGAGGTACTGCAACATTCCTACTGCTTTATGCTAAGAAGATTTTCTTTTCATCCACACATTTTTAGAAATTCAAAGAACTGTATAGTTTGTACATTTCTGGTCTTTAGAACCATATATGGTAGCTGAAGTCCCTACACTGAGAAATATCTTCGACGATATACAAAAATATTACAGGCTTTAAACTTAAATGGCAAAATTCACTTACATCCATTCTGCTGTTCCTCAGTCACTGCTTCATAACGTAGACAACAGTCAGCAAACCACTAGAGAGGAAAATATTCTACAATAACTTTAAAAATTACGGCCCAATATTTAGTATCAACTAAAACCGTTCAGTGAGCCAAACTTCTCAGCAGCTTAAAACTTTCAATTCTGGTGGATTATACATAGGGGGAAATGTTCATTCTGTTACTAGGCTGTGTAGGCGTCAATTTGCCCTTTTTAACCCGAATGTTGCATATTGCTAGATGTCGCAGTCCTGCTGCGGTCTCTGTTTATTTATTTGAAATGAAAATTTAATTTAAGGTTGTAGAGTAATTGAAAGCGAATATAAATAAGGAAAAACAAAAATAATGAATACTTACATTTGTATGAGGTGTTGAAAATTATTTTTTTTCTGATCAAAATGCTGGCTAGATTTAAAAAAATTATACGACTTATTTCAAGATTGTGGAATATTAAATACAGTTAACTAGGCACTACCGAGTGTCATTGCTCTACCTTGAGGTGTGTGTTGCTGCAGTGTGGAAATATTTTAAAACCAAAATGCAGAGCAGCTGCTCTTCAAGACGCTCAAAAATCTAGGGAGCTTTAGCTTTAGATCAACATCTTTATAAGACACTAAAATCTTTAGTACATCAGGCTCCATGAAGCTTAGCACATGCATGTAACCTGCCTGGTTTCATTTAGTGTTTAACTTGGTAGAGTTCAGCTCTTAGGCCTCTTGAGGTTGTTGCACTCTCCAAAGGATCTACATCTGCAGATCCTTTTGAGAGTGCTTAATTTAAATGTGTTAGACTTCTTAAATGTGTTGACCTATGGTTCCTGGGCCTCGTGTTGATCTGTAGCTACTGGACTTCTTGCTAGGATTGAGTCATATATCTTGGGTCTCTTGAGTGAGTTTAGCCACAGCTTTACTGCCCCTTCACGGTCTTGAGGTACAGTTACTAAGCTTGTAGTAATATAATACGGTGGATACCTTTCTCGGATAGAGCAGCGACCGAACATATCTAGTTTGGATATTTATGAGAAGCGTAAGATTTGTGTGGGTCATACAGCGTGGTCGTGGGAACACAGTCTCGGATATTTTGTCACTAGTTTTAGTGTTAATCGTGTTAAACCTTTGAGAATCTCTTATCTGGTCTAGATAAAAAACGAACAAGGTTTTTGCAACACACGTATCACCAACCACCAAACATTTATTGATTCACTTCTATGTCAGACTATAAAGTTTCCCCCAAATTAGTCCAATAAATATTAGTAATTGACAAACCGACACAACAGACGACTATATATAAAATACACTGGGTTTGTAACATTAAATGGAAATTACAACGTTAATACCACTTTCATACAAACTTTTTATAAATGACTAACACGATGTACCTTGTGTCACACGATCACAATTGACACATTTGGAATTTCAGCAAATCGGCGATATTACAAACATCATACAGAGGTAACTGCCAACAGCACGCAAGACCCACACACACCAGTGACCTTGAGGGGAAATATTTTCCAATAACTGACCATCTAAGATCAATGAAAAACATGTAAGAGTCAATAGTCTCCAATAAATCTGTCCAAAAAAAAAGTGAACTACACAGAAATCTTTAACGTATGAATTTGCCTCTAACTATATTTGGCAGAAATAACAATTATCAAAGCTTCCAAAAACACACTGTACGCACAGTGAATTATTGTAATACACCAATAACCCCCACGCAAGACAACTTTTTTTTCGGTCCGACTTTGTTCATTAACTATTTACTCTTTAACAGTCTAACTTTTATTTTTTTTTATTTTACGGCTCTGTATATAAGGACTTTAAACAACCACAGTGGCATCAAACATTATTATCTAAGGCTCGATTTTTATGTTGGAACCCACCACTAACATTAACACTGCAATAAAGACCAAACACCACTACCATCTCAAGAAACACCACAACAATCAATATCACCACAACACCATAACAACCAATATCACCACTACCATCGCCAGAAACACCACTATAACCACAACAACCACTGTCATTATAATGAACACCACAACAACCACTATAATGATAATGAACACCACTATCATCGCAAAAAAACACTATCACCACAACCACTATCACTACAACGAGCACTACTACCATCGCAAGAAACACCACTATCACCACAACAACCACTACCAACACAACAAATGCCGCCGCTATCTCTCTGCACCACTGCTATATCTTTCTTACCATACAATAATCACCAACACATCTCGCTATCTTTTAAGCCAACAAGTTTACTACCCTAACCCCTCCTTCCCCAGCATCACCATGAACCAGCACCACCCTGAACCAGCATCACCATGAACCAGCACCACCCAAGCTGCAACACCATTATAATCACCATCACAAATAATTCGAGATTAAATAAAATATGGATTTCGGAGAAATCTTCACTTTAAAAACTTTTATGATTTGTTACATAAACGAGGAAAAAAAAGTGGTAGATACAATATATAACGATTTTCAAAACGCATTTTAGTACATGCTTATCAAATACATTTTGATGAGCATTGGAATAAATTCCAATGGAATTTAGAGGTTTAAAAAATAGTTATCTGTACGCCCGAAACTAGTAGTTCTTAAATTTACTATATCAGAATGGCTTGAAATAAATAGTGGTATACCAGCACGCCATTAAACTTCAATTAAAAAAATAACTGTTGTTGGATAATACAATAGTAATAATATTTTATTAAAAAAGCTATGGTTTCATTTAATAAAATACTGAGAACAGTTTAATCACCATCTTCACTTTCAGTGGAACTACGACCACGACCAGCACTGCAACCCTCCCACCACCATCACCAGCAAAGAAACGAAGGAATTAGAAAACTGAAGTAGGACTCGAGGAGGTGGTAATGAAACACCTGTGTGAGTTTTATTCACGGTTTGGCTCATTGTGTGAGTGTGTGTGTGTGTGTGTGTGTGTGTGTGTGTGTGTGTGTGTGTGTGTGTGTGTGTGTGTGTGTGTGTGTGTGGTGTGGTGTGCGCGCCCGGGCGTTCGTGCACGCACGCGCATGTACATATGCCTCCTCTCTTACGTAACTGTATATAGATGGATCAATTTATAGCTCCTGGACCCACCTTTAAATAACTATCAACCAGGTCAGTTAAAACTATGTGTAATGTCTGGGTTCCCCACTCGTTCATCTAATTCGTTGCACTTAGGAAATACTGTCGTATGTTCAGGGTACTAAGGTTACTATGGGTCATGCGAGTCATTGGCTATCATCTGTGCTCCTGGGTACCTCACCTAGCATTTGAAACTACCATTATGCCCAACGTAATTTCTTGAGTACGTATTGTGTATGCCATAACCCTGTCCTCGCTGGATCTTTTCCTATTTTAGCTTTTAGAGGCTGGGTTTCTTAATGGTTCTTATGCAATCTGAGCACCTGAACACAACTAACACGTGACAGAACCAGGCACGCAGACACTGTTGTCGCATGAAGCAGCCAGGTACATACTCACTGCTGGTCTTTGTGGAAGCCACGTACACAGACATGGTTGGTCCATGGGGGAGCCACGTACACAGACATGGTTGGTCCATGGGGGAGCAACGTACACAGCTATAACTGACCTGTGGACTCCGGATCGAGCGTCGCTAGTGTTAGTAATGGCCGTTACGCTGCGTCATGTCGAGGCCTCACTCTTAGCTCTAATTGAATCCAAACACCAATGCTGAAATGTCGCTTGCATTAACTTATACGGACAAACACGTCGCATTCCACGATACACACAGACAGCATGCATCCCCCATCTCCCCCTGGAACAGTACCCAAGCGTCGGGATCTGCTATATCAACAGAAGAGCAATTAGAACTGTTTTATTCTTAAAGGTTCCAACATATGAAATTATCTATTATATCTGTTAATAGTTCCTGGAATCATCTTCACCGCAAAAACAGCTCAAATATCACTACCGCGTTAAGGTCATCCAGCGTCAGGGAGATAAAAAAAAAAAAAGTGATAAACAAAGACCTAGACTCATGGTGAAAAAAAAAAGATTTGATAAGTCTCAACATAGAGATAAGTTGTCCAACAACGTATCTCTCTTCGTTATCATCCGCAGAACGCCATATCGATCCAACTGGCATTCAGTTTCTGGGCCAGCTTCTTAAAGTGAGAGTAATATATTATTTATCAAGTGAGTTTGGGAGGATTGGGCTTCGAGTTTAGAATACAGATAAACTTATTATGCTTTCAAAATGCATGAATATATTAGACTGCCCAATTTCACTATAAAGCATTGTTTTCTCTCTGTTTGCCTTGTAAGACTTAAGTTAAAATACAAAGACATCCGCAGAAAAGGAAAACTCATAACCCATAACTATAAAGGATATCATACAAATAAATTTCATAACATAGTGTTTTTGAGCGGGAGGTGGGGGGAAGGATGAATGGGAGGAGGGAGGGAGAGAGAGAGAGAAAAGAGAGAAGAGAGAGAGAGAGAGAGAGAGAGAGAGAGAAAAGAGAGAGAGAGAGAGAGAGAGAGAGAGAGAGAGAGAGAGAGAGAGAGAGAGAGAGAGAGAGAGAGAGAGAGAGAGAGAGAGTGGTACCATGGCAATGAGACAATTAGTGACCTATACTAACCCTCAAGGGCATCCGTTCGTCTCATGTTGCTTCACTAAAAAGCACTTCATAGGTTGCTACTTACACTAACTTTTTAACAGTCCACTTTAGTGAGGGAGTTATTTAAACAGTTTATATTTGTTGCAAGTATAAATGTGCGCGGTGTGCACTCGCCTAGTGGTGGTGGCAGCGAGGGAGAATTATCTCAACTTACCCTGCGACCAGTTGCAATAATTCCTTGCCTCGTGTTCCCTAATCTACTCTTATCCATGAAAGTGTACTTGGGGTCTGCCTCCGCAATCTCCTCGTCAAAGTCATTCCATTTCCAGCAGACACACATATCCTTGTGACTCATTTGCCTTTAACTCCTATTTTTGTCCCTTTGTCCCCGATCTCAGTCTTTGCAACAAGCTCACTTCAAGTTATCTGGATCTCTCTGTATGTCTGCAGGTTTCTCACTCTCTCTTTAATATATTTTAAAATATATATATATATATATATATATATATATATATATATATATATATATATATATATATATATATATATATATATATATATATTGGAGGTACCACCTCTAGAACTTTATTGGGGACCCTCATCCTCAGAGAAGACAATAAACGTACCTCAGGGAAAACTCGAGGTTCTCCCCGGAGCTGTTTGAATATTTTCTTCTCCTACCACCCCTATATACAATATATATATATATATATATATATATATATATATATATATATATATATATATTTATTTTTTTAAAAATATATATATTTTCTTTTCTTTCAACACGTCAGCCGTTTCCCACCGAGGCAGGGTGGCCCAAAAGAAAAACGAAAGTTTCTCCTTTTACATTTAGTAATATATACAGGAGAAGGGGTTACTAGCCCCTTGCTCCCGGCATTTTAGTCGCATGGCTTACGGAGGAAGAATTCTGTTCCACTTCCCCATGGATAATATATATATATATATATATATATATATATATATATATATATATATATATATATATAATAATATATATATATGTCGTCTGAACAGGTAAAATTGGTCAATTAGCAAGAACTCATTTAAAAGAAAGTCCTTTCTAAAAATTTCTCTTATAAGTTTCAAAATATATATTTTTCATTTATTTTAATGTAAAAATTAATAATTTTGTACCAAAAGAACCTTAGAAAACTTACCTAACCTTATTATAACAAGCGCAATTTAATTAAGCCTAATCCAACTAAATATATTTTAGACAAGTTAACAATAATTTAATAACAAACACTATGAAATAGATTTTTTTCGTTAAGTTCAGAATGATTTTAGCGATATCAGTTTTCTTCCCTATATGTGGGTTACACTTTAGCACAAATAGGTGTTCGTTACACATTTATCATCTACATACAAACTGCACACGAGGCTACGTATGAGCGAAGCCTGTGTTCTACCATTTCACTGTGGTGCTTACAGTAGAGCGCCCGCGAACCACATTGACTAGTGTGTGTACGCACCATGGTCTGCAAGACTCACGAAAACGTAATAACACAGTGGTCTGCAGGGTCAACCGCACGCTCTTTTATAACTCTCTCTCCCCCACCACCAACATAGTGGTAGCTCAGGGTTCAATAAACGTGGTCGTTAGATATATAATAATATTGTCAACCTTATTAAAGGGAATGTTAAGAAGGCGCCACCATCTAAGACGGGAAATGATAAAAAAAAAAATTGGCTGAATAAGCAGACGAAATAAAATGAAACATATGACAATAATTATAGTCAAAGAATAATCTAATTTGCGTCACAGTCTGGTCAAGGCTTTAATTAAAAGTGCACCAGTGAAAAATACAACAATGAGAGCACAGTAATTAAACACAGTAGTTAAAGTAATTAAGGCAAGACAGCAATTACTACATCCTGCCACGAGATGCACCACTGACTCTGCAATCGTATCCACGCTGAAGATTTATTGAGCAATAACGAAAATGTTGGTCATTGCGTAAAATAAATAAGATTATATTTTCTAAAATTAATTTAAATATAAATAAGGAAACACAAATATCTCACTGTTTTACTTTATTTGATACAATTTATGGAATAGAAAATAGACAGGACTGATGTACCCTCGAACTGATAGTGAAGGGGGAAGGGGTAGAGATGCCTTAAGAGTAAACACTCAAACAAACAAAATACAATTATTACGAAGGCAGAAAGTCACTTTAACGTTCCTGGCATTTGCTGATTGCTTAATTAAACATGCTGTCTGAAAATTATTAACTGAGGCACAGTCACCGTGTAGACAATGTGCACAGAGTCATTATGACTTTGCTCTCTTGAGTCTTTTGAAGGAGTTACCTGGCGATGAACCCGTCACACCACAATAAAAACAAATACTAGCATGAGCCATCACGCAAGTGTTGATTTAACACGAATAACCAAACACGTTTGTTGTCCACTTGTGATTTACTTTTTCACACAAAATGGTTCAGTGAAGTGTAGATGAAGGGTGAGAGAAGAAGAGCAGCGGGTTGGTGAGAGGTCTGGTGTAACGCAGTAGGATGGGGTTAATGGAAACGAGAGAAGAATGTCTGGAAAGAAGAGAATAGAAGAGCCTAAGAAAGAATTGCCTAAAGAATTTGAACATATCTCTTTAAAAAGTTTTGCACTATGAATGTCAGGTTAAACTCTTGAGAATATAGCACCAATGTGGAGCCCGCGCCAGAGGGGAGTCAAAAGTTTTCACTCTCTCAGTAAGAGTACCGAGTGAGTGCAAAGCAGCACGCAGGAGTATTGATGGATAACTCCCTTTAGCGATTTGAAAGAAGCATGAGAAAATAGCGCTGTCAATATCTACACATGACCGTCAGTTAAAACACAAACTAGGAGCTGTATCCCAACAGTTAGGTGAGATTAAACAAAACTATGCGTGCGTGGCCTCACAAATGTGCGTGAGCGCAAAACACACACACACACACACACACACACACACACACACACACACACACACACACAGCTGACCTAGGCCGTGACATTTTCCTGATTTCTAGAAAATTAGTTCTTGGTCGAGATTTAAACCACCTGCCAAAATTTAATTAAAAACGTCTCTCACCTTTTTTTCTTGGAATATGTTATCGAATCTCAATATCTCTTGACATTTAAATGGCATCTTACTTTTCGAGCCTTGGAATTTAAAAACAAATGTGTGTTTCACTAACTTTTTATTATGCAATACCTATAAATATCTTTAAATCATATTTCTACTTCTACTGCTTAACTTCGTTATAATCCGCACATACCTACGTATACGTAGGTATACGCGCATACCTACGTATACACTCATACCTTAGCGCAGGCGCACACTCAAACATATGAACTGAAGCAGGTATCAATTATACTGGCATTTACTTATGAAAGAACATAAATATTTTAAAATTGCGTCTTTAAACATCATTAGAAATTAAAAAACAAAAACAAAGCGGAAGCATAATTATGATTTTCTTTTTACGAATAATTTCTGTTCACGTTTCAAGATAAGAAAAAATCACTGAACGTGAATGATAACTTATGAAATTCCTCTTTCAACGAGTAATGTCGAAATTAATCTATCACCTTACCCGTTCCTATTAGTAACATGGTCGAGTATTTGTACTAACAAAGCACCAGACACTGTGCTCGTAAAATACAATTTGTTATCAACAACAATTCACTACCATCAATACCAATTTCAGCTATCCAAAAATATTTGCCGCTATAATTACCAATTTGCTATCGTGAATAATTAAGTAGCTTAGCACAAGAGTACAATATAATCACAGCACTTTACAAAGCACAATACAAACCATATTCATAACTGGTTCAAAATCATGGGTATAAGTCACAACAAATTTTGAGAAAATGGACATTTTCCTCATACTTTTTAGGACGAACAAGTGATCGCTGTGTTCTAAGATCATTCTGGTTACTCAAACTGTACCAACACCGAGATTACTTGTATCGAAGGATTAGTAAAATGGTGAATTTAAATAAGAAAAAAAGAGGTCTTGAAATCCGCGATCATTAATCCCTCTGTAAGTGAATCTCGCCATAATTACTGAGCAAAGATTTTAAATCATTTTAATCATCTTCAGTAGTTTACTGTCTAAAAATATGCTGTCGAATCATTTGTCCCACTTTAATAAATCTCGAAATAATATTTCCCCATGCAGGTTAATATAATATTTATACTTTTACAATATGCACAAATATACACAAAATTCCTAACGAGAATCTTAGTTACGTTGATGCTTGTCTTTCCCAGTACATTACCAAATATCCTAATTTTTTTAACACAGGTGACATACCTTGACCTAGTTATCACTTCACCTTTCCTGGCCCAGGCGGGTTCCTACCTTTTTACTATGTAAATCATAAGTTTGGAGTGAAGAGGACACAACAAAATCGACACCATTGCCGAACATTTTGACGAATATATTGAAAACCTAAGCAGACGCTCAGAACCTCAGTATATACTTTGACACTCACACACACACACACACACACACACACTAACAACAAAATGCAAGGCGGCAGAGGAACGGTTTGTTTCCAGGAGCAACAGAAATAATGGGAAGACCAGACGAGCCCTTGATTTACCCGAAGGTGTAGGGAGGTAAAGACTAAGTGCACTAGAGAACGGAAAAAAGTACAGAAGGCAAAGGACTCAGGAAAATAAGGAGATTAGTCGAAAAGCCAGGAACGAGTATGCACAGATAAGGAGGGAGGACCAACGACAGTACGAAAACGACATAGCATCGAAAGTCAAGTCTGACCCGAAACTGATGTATAGCCACATTAGGAGGAAGACAACAACAGTCAAAGACCAGGTGATCAGGCTGAGGAAAGAAGGTGGGGAACTCACAAGAAACGATCAAGAGGTATGTGAGGAGCTCAACACGAGATTTAAGGAAGTATTTACAGAGGAGACAGAAGGGACCCTTTGGGAAAACAGAACAGAGGGGTACACCAACAAGGGATATACCAACAAGTGTTGGATGAAATACACACAAACGCAGGAGGAGGTGAAGAAGCTGCTAAGTGACATTGATACCTCAAAGGCGATGGGACCGAACCTCTCTCCGTGGGTCCTTAGAGAGGGAGCAGAGACACTGTGTGTGCCACTAATCACAATTTTCAACACATCCCTTGAAACTGGGCAACTACCTGCAGTATGGAAGACGGCAAATGTAGTCCCCATCTTTAAGAAGGGAAACAGAAACGAGGCACTAAACTATAGACCAGTGTCACTGACGTGTATAGTATGCAAAGTCATGGAGAAGATTATCAGGAGGAGAGTGGTAGAGCACCTGGAACTTAACAAGATTATAAACGACAACCAGCACGGATTCATGGAAGGCAAATCCTGTGTCACAAACCGCCTGGAGTTTTATAACAAGGTAACAGAAGTAAGACACGAGAGAGAAGGGTAGGTTGATTGCATTTTCTTGGACTGCAAGAAGGCCTTCGACACAGTTCCTCACAAGAGATTAGTGCAGAAGCTAGAGGATCAGGCACGTATAGCGGGAAGGGCACTGCAATGAATCAGAGAATACCTGACAGGGAGGCAACAACGAGTCATGGTACGTGATGAGGTATCACAGTGGGCGCCTGTGACGAGCGGGGTCCCACAGGGGTCAGTCCTAGGACCAGTGCTATTTTTGGTATATGTGAATGACATGTCGGAAGGGATAGATTCAGAAGTGTCCCTGATTGCAGATGATGTGAAGTTAATGAGGAGAATTAAATCAGATGAGGATCAAGCAGGACTACAAAGAGACCTGGACAGGCTGGACGCGTGGTCCAGCAACTGGCTCCTCGAATTTAACACCGCCAAATGCAAAGTCATGAAGATCGGGGAAGGGCAAAGAAGACCGGAGACAGAGTATAAACTAGGTGGCCAAAGACTGCAAACCTCACTCAAGGAGAAAGATCTTGGGGTGGCTATAATACCGAGCACGTCTCCGGAAGCACCCATCAACCAGGTAACTGCTGCAGCATATGGGCGCCTGGCAAACCTGAGAATAGCTTTCCAATACCTCAGTAAGGAATCGTTCAAGACTCCGTACACCGTGTACGTCAGGCCCATACTGGAGTATACAGAACCAGTTTGGAACCTACACCTGGTCAAGCACGTCAAGAAATTAGAGAAAGTGCAAAGGTTTGCAACAAGGTTAGTTCCAGAGCTAAGTGGAATGTCCTACGAAGAAAGGTTAAGGGAAATCGGCCTGACGACACTGGAGGACAGAAGAGTTAGGGGAGACATGATAACGGCATACAAAATACTGCGAGGAATAGATAAGGTGGACAGAAACAGGATGTTACAGAGATGGAACAAAGAAACAAGGGGTCACAATTGGAAGTTGAAGACCCAGATGAGTCAAAGGGATGTTAGGAAGTATTTCTTCAGTCATAGATCTGTCTGGAAATGGAATAGTCTGGCAAGTGATGTAGTGGAGGCAGGAACCATACATAGTTTTAAGACGAGGTATGATAAAGCTCAAGGAGCAGGGAGAGAGAGGACCTAGTAGCGGTTAAGTGAAGAGGCGGGGCCAGGAGCTACGTCTCGACCCCTGCAACCACAAATAGGTGAGTACAGACAGACAGACACACACACAGTGCTCAGACATGCAAGATAACAGCAATAATTCATATTTAGCTATGATTTACTATTTCGATGGAATGCTATGTATCCCGGTCAATTCCCTGGATTTTTTATTATGGACCCGCGCTAGTTTCTTGCAGATCCTGGTTGTGTTATAGTTCTTGGTTAGGTCTTTGCAGATCCTTAGCTGCGTGTATGAATCCTGGTTGGGTCCTACAGATTTTAGTTAATTCCCAGCAAGACCTAATTGGGTGTTATTGTTCCTGGTTAGTTCTTGCAGATTCTGAGTTGTGTGTTATAGATCACGATTACTGCATTATAAATCACAGATGCTTTGTTATTGTTATCCATGTCCTTTGTTGGTGTGTTCGGCCCCATCACGCTAGAGGTAATATGACATACTCAAGCACCAAATCACTACTGTACAGTGCGAAGCGTCACTAACCTTGGCATTCATGGCCTATAAACCTCAAAACTTTCACAGCTGTATATAAATGCGTTACCATAAAAAAACGGGATTTTGAAATGAAGTTCAGTGGTGGGTTCAGCGAACCATATATTCAAAACCAGCATGAGCATTCGACAACTTTGAGGTTTTCCGCTGACCTGCAACATAATACAAAATACTATAGACAGACGAACTTACTCCAGACATTGCTATTCCATGAAAAACAACGTTGATATTAACGGCCACGTGTCGAAACAGATCGTCAGCTGTAACCTTAGTCTGTAAAATTTATAGAAGCCGTAATTCACCTGTGCACTAACGTAAAAGCTACTGTAACCCTGAAAACAAGAAAATTAAGGAAGATTATCACTTGGTTTACAAATACCCATTACGCGTGGTTGAGGACAGACCGAAACCGTCTCAAGTTTCCATATAATGTGTGAGTTATTTCTGAATTGTTCCACTCATGTACTGTGACTTTTGTTCATCGTTATCAGTTTGTGCTAAACAAACTGAGCTGCCCTAAAATATATCTTTTGAGGTTTTCCAATGCGTTTATTCCATTCTGTAAAGTAATGAGGTATGCAATATTTTTCTTAGAGCCAAATCTAACCTCGAACCTTACTTAATCTTGCTCAGATTATCGTAATGTAAAACAGCTCAAGTCCACCTCAACTGTCTTAGGTCAACCTAAATTTAATTAAATTTAAAATCAGTTAAATATTTTAATTTCGTCACTTTTTACTTACGGGCATTTTCCTAAAGTTATTGTAACAATAAAGTTCTAATTTATGTATTTGGTAAAATGGATGGTTGAATTTAACTTGAATCGCAATAATTTACCTGCTAATGGAATATATACAGAGTTTATTTTAATTCCTATTTTTTTTTCAATAAATTACCCCAAAATATTAATGCAGAGTTAAGTTGCAGTCTTAATAAGCTTCTTGCATAGTCGATAGACTTCAATCCTACCAAACCAGCTAACTTGGCAAAGGTAATGACTTTGTGATACCAGGCTGAGTCCGGAATTCAGTATCCAGTCCTTCAAAAAAATAAGGCACTGTCGTTCGTAGGAATCTTATCTTTATCCAAGGTTCAAATTTAAGTATGTGATCATCTGGTATTACACCTTAAGACCCCTCGAACGCGCGTTTAACGAGGTAATCGCGCCGCCTTGATAACGGCGAAGTTTCGGGAGAATTAAAAGAAAAAATAAATGAATTGTCGTTTACAATGAAATCTCTGGCTTTAGGAGTAACATTCTCTAAGGTGAAAATGATGAGTCTGGCTAATGGGAGTGCTCTACTCTAAGATGTGGGTATTACAGCGATGTCTTTGTAAGGAAGGTGACGAGTCTAGCAGGGCAGTATGTTATAGACTATAAAATGGTATTTTGATGATGTCTGCCAGAGGCAAATATTGAATACACTGCAGGTGGGAGTGTTACTATCTATAAAATAAAGATGTGGATATATGAGTGATGTGTTACGATTGCTGTATGGAGTGTTTCGACTGGTCCGTGATATTGCAGCGTTAGTGTGTGTTAGGATACTTAGCTTTGCATCTCATGAAGGCTGTTACTACCTTTACTGGCTTGTTATGTATCCTGAGTAACTTGCAGCTGCCATATATACGTGGTTTATTATTTTGATAGTGTTTTATGGATCCGGGTTAGTGCAGTGCAGATCTAGTATAATGTGCAACGAGTTGTAATTAATGTTTTTACGGTCATCTAATTGTATGTTATGTGTATACTTCCTTGTATTACATATATGAATCTTGTCTCATGACTATTCATACGTTGCAAAACTAAAGACAAAAAAGTTTACAGTAATTTAAGAAAAAACAATGACATTAATAATGAACAAACATTAATTTTGTATTGTTTCTTTTTATTGCTCTTAGTATTTATTGAAATTTTACTGTTCTAATGTGTCTACTACAGATTTGCAGAGGAATGTGCAGTCTTTGATGAGGTTGATACGGAACTGATGAGGATATAACGGAGTTAAAGATTTAGAATGGTAGGTATTGGCCTGTAGTGGAGGTGGGTTACGACCTTTGGTAGGGGGTTACGTTACGGAATCTG
>WNWK01002637.1:112500-165000 GCA_009830355.1 Cherax destructor | reverse complement strand
CAAGAGCACATACCTGGTGAACCAATGAACACTAGCCAGTAGCTAGCATTCACTTTCATTCTAGAACATATCTCATGCTCTATTTCACCCCAGCACATTCCCTGAGTCCCATTCCACACCAGCACCTGACTTTTCATTCCACATCAGCACCACCTCGATGTTCCATTCCCTACCAGCACATACCTGATGCTGCATTCCGTATCAGCACATACTCCAGATTACCTGCTACAGACACACACACACACACACACACACACACACACACACACACACACACACACGCACACACTCACACAGTTCTTAAAAATTCAACCATTTAAGTATATTCAACACCTATTCTAAAGCTGTCCATGAATCCACTCACAAAAACAAACCGAAATACAGTTGGCACGTTGCTCAAAACCCTTATGTAAATTTAGTTAACTTTCCAAAACTTTGCGAAAGGACTTAGGAAGTTGTGTATAGTAAAACAACCCACTAAGGACACTTTAATGTACCTAAGAAAGGAAGGAAGGATCTCCCGGGGGCAAGAAAATGTTATCTGAGCTGGATTCTTCGTAGCAGTTGTCGTATAGCGACTTCTTAATTAGTAAAGAATTTCTAATATATTCTTCTCTCGACTGTCACAGAGGTGGTCGTGTATCAATACGCGTTTAACAACAGAGAATGCTTATCTATCTCTAAATTCGTTCTTCTCATTTATTCTCATCTCCCTCTCCCTAAATCCCTTCCTCCTTACTTCCAGTTTGCCATAACTTCATACCTTCCTCCTATTTTTTTCGTTACATAAATTATATTTCCTTCTTTTCCTTCGTCCATTTGCCATTCTTTCTTCACTCTATGCGTTCTTCAATCTATCCATCTTTTTATCCTATTTTTCTACAGTCTTCCCTTTCTTCCTCCATGGTTCTTCCTTTTACTTTACTCTTCTTAGTCTCTCTCCCTCAGTTTAATCCTAAAATTCTTCCATACCTCTATACTCCCTTTTCCTCCTCTTCTCTCTCCCTTCTTCGTTCCCCTCACCCAATCTCTCTCTCTCTCTCTCAGTTCCTTGTCAACTTGTCTAGCGTCACCAACATTTGTGTGACAAACATGACAGTTGACAAACAGTTTGATAAGTGACCTACTGACAAAAATATTATATTATATTAATATATATATATATATATATATATATATGCAAAAAGATCAAGTAATCAGGTGATATCAGAATATCAGAATAGTGGTTGTCTTGCATATATATATATATATATATATATATATATATATATATATATATATTATAGTAGTAGGTTGGTAGACAGCAACCACTCAGGGAGGTACTACCATCCTGCCAGGTGACTGTGAAACAGAAACCTGAAACTGTTTTACATGATGGTAGGATTGCTGGTGTCTTTTTTCTGTCTCATAAACATGTAGATGAATGGTTCAGAGAACCGACAAGTTATAAATTAGACACATATGCAACACTTGGGTATCTTTATTGAGGAAACGTTTCGCCACACAGTGGCTTCATCAGTCCAATACAAAGTAGAAAGGTGTAAGGAGAGGAGGAGTATGAGGTTATCAGTCCCTCGGCCTGGAGTCGATGTGTTCAGTCCATCAATCTTGTTAGAAGTGTAGCACAAGGCCGTAGAGGTGGCTTATATGCTGTAATCAGGTGAGGTGAAGCAGGAGGAGGCGGGGTCATAGTAGTACCATCCACTATTCTAAGTAGGTCTTCGTCCAAAGGTTGGACAAGTGTAGAAGAATTCGTTTGTATCAAGATCCCAAGCTGTTGCTGTGTCAGACAGGATGTAGATGAATGGTTCAGAGAACCGACAAGTTATAAATTAGACACATATGCAACACTTGGGTATCTTTATTGAGGAAACGTTTCGCCACACAGTGGCTTCATCAGTCCAATACAAAGTAGAAAGGTGTAAGGAGAGGAGGAGTATGAGGTTATCAGTCCCTCGGCCTGGAGTCGAGGTACGTCGACTCAGGTACGTCTTGCTACTTCTACTTACACTTAGGTCACACTACGCAAACATGTACACGTTTATTGTATACACACTCATCTGAGTTTTCTTTGATTTTATCTTAATAGTTCTTGTTCTTATTGCTTTTCCCTTTCATATCCATGGGGAAGTGGAATAAGAATCTTTCCTCCGTAAGCCATGCGTGTTGTAAAAGTCAACTAAAATGCCGGGAACAATGGGCTAGTAACCCCTTTTCCTGTATAGCTTACTAAAAAGAAGAAGAAGAAAAAGTGAACATAGATAAGAGTAAGGTGATGAGGGTATCAAACGATTTAAATAAAGAAAAATTGGATATCACATTGGAGAGAGGGATTATGGAAGAAGTAAATGTTTTCAGATATTTGGGAGTTGATGTGTCAGCAGATGGGTTTATGAAGGATGAGGTTAACCATAGAATTGATGAAGGAAAAAAGGTGAGTGGTGCATTGAGGTATCTGTGGAGACAAAAACGTTATCCATGGAGGCAAAGAAGGGAATGTACGAAAGTATAGTGGTACCAACACTCTTATATGGGTGTGAAGCATGGGTTGCAAATGCTGCAGCGAGGAGGAGGCTGGAGGCAGTGGAGATGTCCTGTCTAAGGGCAATGTGTGGTGTAAATATTATGCAGAAAATTCGGAATGTGAAATTAGGAGAAGGTGTGGAGTTACTAAAAGTATTTGTCAGAGGGCTGAAGAGGGGTTGTTGAGGTGGTTTGGTCATTTAGAGAGAATGGATCAAAGTAGAATGACTTGGAGAGCGTATAAATCTGTAGGGAAGGAAGGCGGGTAGGGGTCGTCCTAGAAAAGGTTGGAGGGAAGGGGTAAAGGAGGTTTTGTGGGCGAGGGCTTGGACTTCCAGCAAGCATGTGTGAGCGTGTTAGATAGGAGTGAATGGAGACGAATGGTTTTTGGGACATGACGATCTGTTGGAGTGTGAGCAGGGTAACATTGTGTGAAGGGATTCAGGAAACCAGTTAATTGATTTAGTTGGACTTGAGTCCTGGAAATGGGAAGTACAATGCCTGCACTTTAAAGGAGGGTCTGAGATAGTGACAGCTGGGAGGGACTTTTCTCAGCTGTAGTATCTGAGCTCCTCTGCAAAGACAGTGATTATGTATGAGTGTGGTGAAAGTGTTGAATGATGATGAAAGTTTTTTCTTTTTGGGGATTTTCTTTCTTTTTGGGTCACCCTGCCTCGGTGGGAGACGGCCGACTTGTTGAAAAAAAAAAAAAAAAATATATATTGTGATCTCAGAACACGATGGTGACAGAAAGAACTTGGTAAATTAATTACCATAACTAATTATATATATATATATATATATATATATATATATATATATATATATATAATTAGTTATGGTAATTAATTTACCAAGTTCTTTCTGTCACCATCGTGTTCTGAGATCACAATACTGTAAAATCTACAGAAGCTCAGTGCGCACGTTATGTACATTAGTATGTATTACATGCGTTGTTTAATATACTCCTTACTTGCTATGCGTGCCCTCAAGGGTAGAGTAACACAGGCATCCCTGATACTCAACTGCACTGAAAAGTATTCTAGTTTTCATTTCATATTTTTGTGTTTGTTGTGAATGGCTCCAGGCACGGGACTGTAGCTTTTATTCTTGTGTCTCATAAAATTGGGTGTATACTACTTTTATTCCATCCAGAATATGCGGGGGCTTCTTGCTCCACACCAATTTCGTGCGCTCTATATTTAACAATGGTTTGGAAGGGAGGGAATGGAAGGGGTGAGTGGGAAAGAAAGGGTTTCGTAAATAGAGGAAAGAAAAAATGGTTGAGGGGATACATGAGGGAAGAGGGGCAGTTTAGAGAGAAAGTCAGGATAAGCGAAACATCATCATAACGAGATTACCGGCGAGTGACTGGTGAGCTGTAACACTTCCAGCCAACTACACACAACTGTCATAACCCCGTAAAGGTCTCTCGCTGCATTCTACAACAGACTACAAACAGCACAAGATGTGATACACACTGCAGGGTATAATATATATATATATATATATATATATATATATATATATATATATATATATATATATATATATATATATATATATATATATATAATCTTTATTAATTATGAATCACAACATAGCTCTACCCACATCCATCAATCAGCCCATTTCCGCCATCTCACACACACACACACACACACACACATAATAAACCGTCATCCACAAACACACGAACATTCACGACCCGCAAAAGAGAAAAGCGCAAACGCTACCTTTAACTTCCACAACGGAAACGGAAAAATTTTGTCGAGAGAGGAATTTTAATAAAAGCCTTGGAATGAATTTAAGGCACAGAGTTATGTAAATATAAACACTTCTGTCATGGCGTTCCATCACGTAGGAGAAATCGGCAGAACGTGTCTTGGTGTCAGATTGGTTAGCTCCGGCTCTCCGGAGATGTGGCGAGGCGTGGATATAAAAGATAAGGAGAACAAGGAGGAAGATTTGGGTTAGGGAAATGGAAAGTCTAAAGGAGGCAGAGAGTGGTTAGTTTAAGAATACTTGGGTAAGGAGGCGTGTCTGTGAAGTGGTTTTGGGTAAGGAGAATGAACTGGAGGAAGAAAGAGAATGAGGATGAAGTAACGAGAGTCGAGCGGAGTACTCCTTAGAGAATGTGTTGAAAACAAGAGTTCAATATTCGATACTTTCAAAGTTTTTCCTCGTTGCTCCTTAGAAATACAAATTCCTGATATAAACGTCTCCGATAAGAATCCCGAAACTTGTGTTAATCAGATAAAACAAGTGATAAAGATGAACAAATCTTCAGTTCCGTGTAATGTAACCTCAGATACTCTATTTATTTTCCAGGTGAATTACATCTCTGCCGCAAATTATGGAAGTGTCACACAAAACATATAAGCCACCTTTATTGATCTTATTAAGATCGTTAAACATTCTGCTATTGTTTTACATTGAAGGAAAGAAGGAAGCTTTTTCAGTATCTTGGTTCGTTTAACCTCGGCTACCTTTCCCGAGTTAACTGACGTACATGAACAAGATCCAATATGATGCAACAAACTCCGGGGCCATGGCATTGTAAATACCGTACCCGAGACTCAAGTTATGTATATTTTACAATCACATTTAATATTTATGTGAAAATTACAAGGAATAAAGTACACATATGTTTCGACCTGTAAGCACGAAAGACACTCATACACAAAGACAGACACACACAAAGACAGACAGACAGACAGACAGACAGACAGACAGACACACACACACACACACACACACACACACACACACACACACACACACACACACACACACACACGACAAATGTATCGACACGTGCCTTTGACAGGTGGGAAGTAATTAATAGAAGTGTCTTCGATTTTAAATTGTTTACAACGAAATAACGTAAAAAGTTACCTCATATGACAGCTAATCGAAGATTTTCATTCAACTTCACGACTGTCCTAATGGCCTGTAATACATCTAATAAAATAACCTGTTTTTTTCCATGCATTGGCTAATATATCTGATGTGACTTGTCCGATTTTAGAAATTTATTCCGTCAATAAGACCTTTAATATTAGCTACAGGTATCCGGAAAACGTAATTATTTACAAACACCCACATGAATTCTAAATGGTTGATATCTGGCGAGAATGGAGGCCATATAATGGCGTTATCATCACGCCCAATCTATCTGCCAAGGAATTTCTCATTCGATAATTACTCTATAACACAGTAAGCAGAGAATACATTTTACTATGTACTATACTAATGCATTTTTTTTTTTAATTTGAAGCCAACCTTCATTTAATGTCTTCTTGGGCAACTAGGTTCACTGTTGACCACAGCCACCTTTGATATACATTTGAAGAGTTTTGAGAGTTACCCTAGTGCAAGCCTGCAAAACAGTCATAACCTGACTGATCTGTAGGAACTGCTCCACTTTCTTTATAAAAACTACCTTCTTTTCCCAAACAGCTGGTGACATGCTGGAACAAAACAGAGTCCATAACTGCATAAAGTCAAAATCTCCTATAATGTAATTATCATTTAGAATGAGATTATGAATGTTCTGAGCTTTGCTGTTAATGAGCTAATGTATTGAAAATAGTCAAATAATCTTCCACGCTAAGAATTATTGATTACGACTCGTCCTAATCCGAGAAATTATATTCGTATTCACTCTTGTCGATGTATTTGTTAGTTAAATGTCATTAAACGCAATATGGGAATGTTAAATATATAGTCACTGTAATAATGAGTGAATGATATCACCTAAGAATCATTAGAACCTCAGTGGCATTGCTAAGTGCTCAATGGATTTAAAACCTTACTATGAGACAACTTTGACAGTGTATTTTCAGCCCAGTCCTTAAATTGGCGACCCTTTACTGAGAATAGTTCGCTCACACAGTGGGCTTCAAGTCACAGGTCTACCTGGGGAGATAAAGTCCAGTCTGTGGGGAAAATGTTGTCAATGAAGAAACGCATTATACTGCATTTTTGCCTTTATTCATCGTGTCGTATTTCATACCACCTGCTGACTAGACTCCTTTGAGACTCAATATCAGCCACATTTAGTCTACTCTCCAGATATGGTTTTTGACAATATTTTAGGGAACACAAAGCAAATAAAAACCTGGATTACGAGTTCAGTGAAAGAGGTAAATGAAGATATAGTCAAACCTTTACAAAATAAAAGTTTTGCATTATATTTAAATATATTTATGGCAGGAAATATATTAGAGATAAATATATTTATGGCAAGAAACTTCCGAAATGGAAAAATAGAGATTGATGGATCAAGATTCGTTTAGGTTACCTGTATAGATGGCAGGTCCGTGTAGCAACTTTAATAGCGGAAAGGAAATGTAAAGTGTGTGTATTAATATATGCAGGAGGAAGCTGTTAGTGTGGAAAGTAGAGAAAGCACATACTTTCCAATTCTTGTAATGTTGCTCGGCACATGAATATGAACGTGAATTAACTAAATAATTACATTTTATTTAACTAAGATTCTTAGCATTTCCCCAAATATGCAGAATTTAATGCAATTCGATAAGGATAATTCATACACGAAGTTTCACTTTAAAATCGAATCAACTACGAATATAACATGTTCTATTTATAGCATGTTCTGTTTATATTGGTGGTATGCTCACTTAAATATGATTGGCGCTGCCAAGTAATCTCGCCCATGGGTGCAAAAATATCCAAAATGTTGACGTGTACCAACAAGACATATCGACCCTAGGTAAATATCTCACATTTTTTCATTGATAATAAACTATAGCAAGCGCGAGGCGTCGGGTAGAAGACCGGCGATAAAACTTGTAATTGTCTTGCCAAGAGTCATAAAACTTTCACATGGAGCCAAGAGTGTTGTAGGAAGGATGATGATAGAGTAATACAGTAGCGGCGACTTTGATGTTATGTTACAGGTTGTCTGGTGTCATTTTACCGACTTCTTTGATGTTGCGGTACTAGTTTGATGTCAATGAATTGCCTTGTATGATGTTACGGAACTGGTTGTTTCGTGTTACTTTAATGCCCTTGATGTCACTAAACTTTTATGCTTGATGCTACTTTAGTGATCTGTTTGATGTCATGATGGCTTCTTTGATGACACTGTACCGACGGCACTGTTTGATGTCACTTTCTGACACTGCTGGCTTGTTTGACGTCATTGTACTCACTTGCTCTCACTGTTTCAGATTTTTTCATGGTGATCTGTAATCTATATCATTGAGAACCCGATAATTACTTATAAATTTAGTAAATAAACGAAGTGGCCAATGAGGATAGGTATCTTTAAATCCGATCAAAAGATACGAGGAGGAGACAGCAGTTGCAAATCAACATTCATCCTCCCACACACACACACATACACACACACAGTGCAGTTCGAATCATTGATCTGATTTCTCATCTTTCAATAATTATGTCCACGGGACGTGATTAGTGAACGGAGAATCGAGCCATTCACCATTTCTTGCTCTGAATATCTTGCATCGGCTGAGTGCGTCATGAAATATAATTACATCTCCAGGATACAGTTGAACTCTTCGCTCATAGTTCGATTGTCTTCACCTTTCTTCAGCTACGGTCCACCTTAACGCAAATAAAAATATTTACATTGTTTTTCATATTACATTCAACCGTCTTGAAATATACTTACATTCTAAATTGCTGTTTGAAAATTCGTGTTTCCTTTGTAGGTAATAACAACGAGACGCGTAATTGACACATCCTCTGGAGGTACTGACTCAAGTACCTAAGTGACTCTTGCTCTGTGAAATTTACATTATCCAGGCGAGGCCATTAGCTCCGCCCTCGGAGATTATCTAGAAAAGCTTCTCTTCAGCGTATTCCAAAAATGTTAATTAAATTCTTAGCAAGGTGAGGTAAAGAATTTTGCAAGTGCCGACGCTTTAAAGCTTTGTGCAACAGCTGCCGATGCCTGATAGCTTGCTACAACAGCTGACGACGCTATATATCTTGGTGTAATAACTGTGGACACCTCATAGCTTGGTCTAATAGCTGTCGGCCTTTTCAGGCTTGCCTGTAACACAGATATCAGCTTTCTTACGAAGTGTCATCAAAAGGAAAAAGTTGGTAAAAATCCTACGAAAATCAAGAGAACAAGTGCCTTATTTGTAGTAGTAACACCAGCTTCAGGACAGAGACGTAGACCGTTGTTTATCTTACACTGAAATACAATAATATTCATGAGAGTTTCATCACTGGTGGAATACAGTACCGACAATTTGATAAATATGACACATGGGCAACACTTTTTTTAAAGATACCAAAGTGCTGCCCGCGTGTCTTACACATATCATGAGAAACACATGGGGAGTGGGAAATAATTTGCATCTAGGCACATCTCTCGAAGGCAATCTAAGAGAAAAGTTCATTTATTTTAATTCTCTATCGACTGTGAGAGGAAGTTGTAGTCGAAAACCACCTAGACATTAGTAGGGAAAATTCATTAACAAATAAAATAGGGATAAGCGTAACCTAGCAATCGTCTGTTTAAAATAGATGGGACAAATATTGGTTTTTGTTAAAATTTACTTCCGAGAGGCTGAGGTGGGTGAAATCAGTGTACTAACAGCGATGGGTGAACCGGGTGGACCATTGGAGGTAGGTGAACCTGGCGGACCAGCGAAACGCATGTACCTTGAGAACTAGCAGAAGTAGGTGAACCCAATGGATCAGCCAAATTAGTTCAACGCATTCGATCAGCGGTGGGTAGGAGAACCACTTAGTGTACTGCTCATCCATTAAGTATTTTATAAATTAGCATCTTTCTTAACGTTCGAATTTACCAGACATGTAAACCATCTGACTATATTATGTAAATCATTTAACTAGCATTTTCACTCAGTGTACATTGAACGAGTTAAATGTGAAAATTCAAGAGATTCTTGATATTGAAAAACGAAGATCTCCCAATAGCACTTCATCTGAAGGAGTTTCTTTATATTTGGCTCTTAGAAGATCCATAGTGTCTGAAGAGTCATCAAGATGGAGAGTAAATTTATTTTCCGCATCCACCAAGAATCAGACACTAAATCGAAGTATCATTGACGGGGATGGAGTTCTCAAGAGGTGACGACGTATCGATCCTGTATCGTCTTCAGACGTAATAAGTCTGTACATCAGAGACGTGAAATTTCCCTAAACAATCTTTCCAAAGAAATGAGACAATGTATTACATTTGGTTAGATCGTACCATGAAGATGAAAATTACCTGAAGATTCATTGATTGTCAAATAAAACATTATTTAATGCAGAAAAATATCAGTTTAGAATGTCTCTCTTGGGTTCGAGTCAATTTAAGCTCGTAGACACAACGGTACAAATTTAGCCCACGTATGACCGATTTTAGTCTTTTTGCTTTCCTCCCGACAATGTAATATATCCAGTAGTGCAAGAAATATCATAAGGATGTCAAGAAGAGCTCCTGCATGAATTGAGTGGGAGAGGAAACCAAAATATCCTCCACCTTTTGAGTTTCATACAACCTCTGCCATACTAGGGTAAGCTTTACCATCAACTATCCGATCCCAGGCTACAAACAAGACCAAAGTGGAAGGTATTTAGAGAGAATTGCTGATGTGGAGGACATTAGCTTTAATACGGCAGGCTTTGCTAGAGACTATGTTGGCTGATGAGACCCAGGAGAGGCTTCAGACCCTGTTAGCTGGAGAGGATGAGGGGAAGGGAAGAAGAGAAGGGGAAAGATGACAAGAGTGACGCGTACACTCATTTACTTCTGTACAGGAGGGAAGCAGAATGCAACTAGGAAAACAGGAGACGAGGAGTAGGAAAGCAGGAAGAGCAAGAGAATCATGGACGCTGACTTTCCTCAATAAAGCGTACGGTCCTTCAAGGTTAACGAGTAATTAGGATAATCGCAGTCTTTTCATTTACACACAAGGCTAACAAGAGACAAACCATACCTTGAAAAAAAATAATAAAAAAAAAATTACAAGATAACATGTGCACTCGAGTATTTACAATTGAGCAACTCAACATTTGGTGCACAGCAAGAGTTGCAATATCAAAGAATATGTAGTTACAGAAACTCTTGAGTTCTGCTAGAATTACGAAAACAAGATAAAAATAATCGTAACGAAACTTTCACAGATCTTTCATCCCGTATTCTATTGAGAAAATCTTAATGCTCATCCACAATTCATTGGGAAAGAAAACAGATAAAATTCAAGAATCTAAGGGGGTTTTGACTCTGTTTATTTGCATTTAATCCACTTAAAGGCAGTAATGGGTCAGAGGAGAAAAAACAGAGCAGGATAATCCCACTTACCCCATACGTTTACGTCTCTACACTTCCCACCGGACACCCATTCTTCTTAAAACATCTCTCTCTTCCCATCCCCACACATCTTATTAGATTCAAATCCTTAAATATCCATCCCTGCAGTCCCACACTTACCAGACTCCCATCCTTCCTCCAACTTCTATCCCTCCCTTCCCCACACTTCTCACCTTACTCCATCTCCCTCAGCATCCATTTCAACGCTTCTTGTCAGAAAGTTGGACTCCCCTGATCACAGAGAATGTGCAGGAAAAATGTGACCTCTGAGATAAAACGTCAAAAGTGCATTTGCCACAAGAGTTTGAAGATTTGGGTCGTCTTGGTAAAGGGTTTTCTCTTCCGTCTCTCATGATGGTCATCAACCTGATTAAAAAACTGCCGAAGTCAAAATACGATGATTTTTAGAGTTGAAAGAAAAGATTTTGTGGCCTGGAATACTGAGGATTTTATTTCAGCGAATATTACAATAGATATGTGTACTCACATAATTGTGGTTGAAGATGTCGATTCATAGCTCCTGGCCCCGCCTCTTACTGGTCGCTACTAGTTCACTCTTCCTGCTCTATGAACTTTATCATACCTCTTCTTGAAGCTATGTATGGATCCTGCCTCCACTATATCACTTCCCAGACTATTCCACTTCCTGACAACTTTGTAACCGAAGAAATACTTCCTAACATCCCTGTGATTCATCTGAGTCCTCAACTTCCAAATGTGACCCCTTGTTGCTGTCTCATCTCTGGAACATCCTGTCTGTCCACCTTGTTGATTACTCTCATTATTTTATATGTTATCATATCCCTATCTCTCCTGTCCTCCAGTGTCGTCAGGTCGATTTCCCTTAACCTCTCCTCATAGGACATGCTCCTTAGCTCCGGGACTAGACTTGTTGCAAACCTTTGCCCTTTCTCTAGTTTCCTTACGTGCTTGGCTAGGTGTGGGTTCCAAACTGTTGCTGCATACTCCAATATAGGCCTAACGTACACAGTGTACAGGGTCCTGAACGATTCCTTATTAAGATATTGGAATGCTGTTCTTTGGTTTGCTAGGCGCCCGTATGCTGCAGCAGTTATTTGGATGATGTGCGCCTCAGGAGATGTGCCTGGTGTTATACTCACCCCAAGAGCCTTTTCCTTGAGTGACGTTTGTAGTATCTTGCCTTCTAGATTGTTCTCCGTCTGCGGTCTTCTTTGCCCTTCCCCAATCTTCATGACTTTGAACTTGGTGGGGCTGAACTCCAGGAGCCAGTTGCTGGACCAGGCTTGCAGCCTGTTCAGATCGCTTTGTAGTTCTGCTGGTCCTCGTCCGATTGAATTCTTCTCATAAACTTCACATCATCTACAAACAGGGATACTTCTGAGTCTATTCCTTTCGTCATGTCGTTCACGAATACCAGAAACAGCACTGGTCCTAGGACTGATCCCTGTGGAACCCTCCTCGTCACACGCTTCCACTCTGACACCTCGCCACCTACCATGACTCGCTGATATCTTCCTTACAGGTATTCCCTGATCCATTGCAGAGCCTTCCATGTTATCCCTGCCTGGTCCTCCAGCTTTTGCACTAATCTCTTGCGTGGAACTGTGACAAACGCCGTCTTACAGTCCAAGAAGATGCAATCTATCCACTCCTCTCTCTCTCTTGTCTTACTGCTGTCACCCTGTCATAGAACTCCAGTAGGTTTGTGACAGAATTTCCCGTCCCTGAAACCGTGCTGGCTGTCGTTGATAAGCTCATTCCTTTCTAGGTGCTCCACCACTCTTCTCCTGATAATCTTCTCCATGACTTTGCGTACTATACATGTCAGTGACACTGGTCTGTAGTTTAATGTTTCGTGTCTGTCTCCTTTTTTAAAAATTGAGACTACATTTGTCTTCCATACCTCAGGTAGTCACCCTGTTTCGATAGGTGTGTTGAATATTGTTGTTAGGGGTACACATAGCGCCTCTGCTCCTTCTTTCATGACCCATGGAGAGATGTTATAAGGGCCCATCGCCTTTCAGGTATCTAGTTCTCTTTGCAACCTCTTCACCTCTTCCTCGGTTTTATGTATTGTCCAACATGTGATGGTATACCCCACCTCTCCGTCTTTCTCCAGTCCCTTCTGTCTCCTCTGTGAACACTTCTTTGAATCTCATGTTGAGCTCTTCACATAGGGTCGTTTCTTGTGATCTCCCCTCCTTCCTTCCTCAGCCTGATTACCTGGTCCTTGACTGTTTTTCTCTTCCTGATGTGGCTGTACAACAGCTTCGGGTCACATTTGGCTTTCGCTGCTATGTCATTTTGGTATTGTCGTTGGGCCTCCCTTGTCACCTGTGCATATTCATTTCTGGCTCTATGTGTGTGTGTGTGTGTGTGTGTGTGTGTGTGTGTACTCACCTAGTTGTACTCACCTAGTTGTGGTTGCAGGGGTCGAGTCATAGATCCTGGCCCCGCCTCTTCACTGGCCGCTACTGGGTCTCTCTCCCTTCGACATGAGCCTTATCATACCTCTTCTTAAAGCTATGAATGGATCCTGCCTCCACTACATCGCTTCCCAAGCTATTCCACTTCCTGACCACTCTGTGACTGAAGAAATACTTCGTAACATCCCTGTGTTTCATCAGAGTCTTCAACTTCCAACTGTGCCCCCTTGTTGCTGTGTCCCATCTCTGGAACATTCTGTCTCTGTCCACCATGTCAATTCCTCTCAGTATTTTATATGTCGTTATCATGTCCCCCCTTACTCTCCTGTCCTCCAATGTCGTCAGGTCGATTTCCCTTAACCTCTCCTCGTAGGACATACCCCTTAGCTCCGGGACTAGTCGTGTTGCAAACCTTAGCACTTTCTCTAGTTTATGTGCTTGGCTAGGTGTGGGTTCCAAACTGGTGCTGCGTACTCCAGTATGGGCCTAACGTACACAGTGTACAGGATTCTGAACGATTCCTTATTAAGATGTCGAAATGCTGTTCTTAGGTTGTGTGTGTGTGTGTGTGTGTGTGTGTGTGTGAGAGAGAGAGAGAGAGAGAGAGACAGAGAGAGAAATTTCAGAAAGATTATGTGAACTGATTATTTGATTTGAATGTTTTTCGATTTCAAAGGTATGGGTGAACAAATAACATTTAAATGTGAATTTCAAAATAATTCATTTTTATTAATTGAAATGAACTTGTGAAATGAGAGAGAGAGAGAGGGGAACAGAGGGAGGGAGATGAAAAAGATTGACAGAGAGAGAGAGAGAAAGAGGGGAGAGATATACCAAGTGACATTTCAAACATTTCGGTTTGTTTTTAAACCCACTGAAGAACAAGTTTGTCAACATGCAATGCTTGGTTAGCTAATAGCCAAACTTTAATTGTATACAACAAACTAATTGGGAAGATCTATCTCCAGCTTCTGGATCTCTGTTCTTAATCCCTAGATATTAAATTTAATGCATCGCAAACGTGTCGGGTTTGATATCTCATTAAGATGCAAGAAATAGAAGACGCAGGTAAATATCTAACAGCTAACCTACAATTTCGAGAGAATCCTTTAGGCGATTGTTCGGTCCATCTCGAACCATTCTTAAAATAAAACAGAGAATGGAGAATAAATTGTGTCCCGCTAAGGCTTCAGGATGAACCAAATTGTAGTTAAAAGTTTCTCCTCCAAATTGTGTGTTAATTGTAAATTGTTCTCGTCACAGTGTTGTGGCTTCTCCGTCAGGTATGAGAACTAGCGCACATGGCATATGGACGAAGAGGAGAGGAGAAATTCAGTCTGAAGGTATTTCTGCAGACCATTAAGCTTATGAAGTGGTCGGGCAGGTCTTGACGGGCAGGTCTTGACGGGCAGGTCTTGACGGGCAGGTCTTGACGGGCAGGTCTTGACGGGCAGGTCTTGACGGGCAGGTCTTGACGGGCAGGTCTGAGTATGTCAGTCTCTCTCTTCTTACCTTCACTGCTGAGACGAACAAAACGCAGTCTTCACCAGACTGTTGTTGACCCATTTATTGTAATCGTCCAGAGGCTCGCCTTCATTCTTAAAACTTTCATTCGCAGGAATGGAAAAACGAGTGGGACGAATACTTCAGTAACAATGTTAACATAAGTGCAATATTGGAAGCCATAAAATGGGTTGCTAAGCAGGGGCAATGCCCCTCACCAAAAGTTACAATAAAATCGAGATAAAAATATCACTGGCTAATACTGAAAACATTTATTTACATCGTTATTAGCACAGGTTTAAATTTTATACCCCATGGTACGAACGTTAATATTTGAATCAGGCTTAAATTAGTTTTTCGAGTGAGTGTACAAGATCAGTCTACGGAAACCATACATTGTGTATCAGAATCTTTGCATAATTATAATAATCATGGTATACAATTTTTCTAGTAGGATTTTTTAAGAAGTCCTCGTGTCTTGTTTTCAAATCCGTTTACGTTTGAGATCTCATAACTCAACCCATTAGTTTTAAATGGAGAACCATTGTGCGACACAGGCATTCTTTGTTACGACGATCAGAAGCGAAGGAGCATGAGTCCCTGTGTTCATGTGACGACATTTTAACAGCCGTTTAGCACTGTAGAAATTGCTTTTTTCCTTTTGTAAATATGTCTTATTAGATGAACCTTTTGTGAGCAACAAGCAAATCAGAAAATATTTAGAATGCACACTGTTGTGCCTGCTGCCGTGTACTAATTAGCAATGTGAATAAGTAAGATGTTTCCCTTTTGAGATCCTGTGAGATGAATGATCACTCAGAGAGAAGGCTACTTTTATAGGAATTAATTTCGTGTCTGAAATTAAGGAGATAACAAAGACTGTCTGTGGAAGCTGATAGTTGGGTGACAGGTCAGTGAAAAATGGTCTTAGTATAATAGTAATATATTGAAATTATTGTGAAATATTGTGAAGAAAATGAAGAGGCAATGACTTAAGTATGTAACGTTAGCGTTAGGTAAAGAGACTGATATTTTAAAAAAAGCTTATTTCAAGTTTACAATTTCTATGTCTTCGCTCATATAACTCTCCTTACGTTGATTACGCATCCTCTCCCCAAGTTGCTGTCAGAATTTTACACTAACTTCTTTTCCTCTCCTTCCACAGGCATCCCCGCTATTATCTAGCTTCCTCCTTCCCATCTTCTATCTCGCTTTCTCCGTTATCTAAAATCAAAAGAAATGAGAAATAAAGATTATACCTGAGCCCACGCGCTTAGTCAGTCAGTATCTCTGTCTGTCTGTGTCTGTCTGTCAGTATCTCTCTCTGTCTGTGTGTGTCTCTGTGTCTCTGTCTGTCTGTCACTGTCTCTCACTCCCTTGCATGAAGGTATTAGGATAATCAGATCTTGAAGTTTGTTTATTTTATCTACGAAACACTGGAATCGTTCGATTATTCAGAGCTTAAAAATTATTCCGTTTCTAACATTGTCATATTCTCACTATGATTATCAACTTGCTACTGGTGTGACCTATTTACTCTCGCATTACATAAATCCTAATTACAAAGCCGTTCAAAGTCTATTTTTCACATTGTGAAATCCACATCAATAATTAATTTCTTGTCATCGGCCGTGTCAGCAAAAATATTTTTCTTAGGTCAGAGCCATGGGACTAGTAGCACCCATTCTAGAGAAGAACACGTATTACTAGACTAGGCACATTATTTTTATACTCACAACTAAGCGCTAACCCCAAAAGGGTCATACAGCACCCCTAGGCACAGAGCACTCAATCTGAACCACAGAGGAAAGGTGATCCAGCATCAGTGCTGGAATAACACGAAGTCCCATATATTACAAAACCATCCTGAGAAAAATTTCATCCATTTACCAAATGTACAGAAAATTTATTTATATCCCCAACGAACTTCAGATTAAGATGAATGGTATTTCGTCTTTTAGTGATTTTGACCTCAAAGAAATGAGTAGATACGGAACTTGGATAATGATGACAAAACACAGGAAAATAGGGGCTGTTGAGGTGTGTTCGGACAAGAGACCAATGGCAATAATGATTTCCAATAGTCGATAACTTTTTTTTTTTTTTTTTGGATTTTGCGTGTTTTACAGACTTTTTGGAGAGGGGTGGAGACTGGATGTATTGGACGAACATTGTCTAACTCCTGTGTGTGCGTTCGTTACCAGTTGTTAAACACACTTGTCGATAGACATGTGTTTTGTGTGTATGTGTATGTGTGTGTGTGTGTGTTTTGTATATAGCGATGATCCAAAGTCAAAGCAAATTTGTTGGTGGTTCTGTAGACGTCCTCAAATGTTTTAAACCATTTGATGGGAATGGTGGGCTGGCTGGCTGGGATTTTACCAGTAAGGTTTGGTTGGTCTTTGTTTTACTCGCAATCGTACTAGTTAACTTGTATTATTTGGCTGGTTACCAGAGATTTTGTAAGTGGGTTTGTTTATTTGTGCGTGTCGTGACTTCACTGAATTACTAACTGGTCGGGTTTTAGTTGTCTCTGGTATTAGCCATCTAACTGGCCCTCTAGTATTGACTGAGTGGCCCTCTGGTGTTTATTGCCGAAGTTTTTCTGGCTGGTTGGCTTACATTAGCTGGCTCGCTGGTCTGCTCTTGGGTGTTGCCTGTCTGGCCGAGTGTGTTGTCTGGCTGGCCCAGGCTGTTGGTTGGCTGGCCCAGTCTTCTCCTAGTTTGGTGGTATTAGCTCAATGGATGCAATCTTGATGGCTGGGCTGTCTGCTTAACTATATTTTGTGATAGAGCTGACTTTGAGCCTTTTATATGTAGGTGCCCAGCTGTACTTGTCTATCTGAATAACTATAAGATTGACTTTGCAGGATGGATTTAGGTGGCTGGCTGAATTTAGCTGGTTGCATTGGATTAGCTGAATGGTTAACTTATCATATGAAATCGAAAACAGTTGTCAAAGCCTCAAGGAATATTAATTCATTTTGTCAAGTGTGACATAGGTAGGTTTCCTCTACAACGACTCTTCCATACAAGGAAACAGTATTATTACTGCAAGACATGTTAAGGTTTTGCAGGACCCACAAATTTCCTTTAGAATTAAAATCACTATTATTATTATTCTTAACTGCAGTAGTAGTAGTAGTAATAGTAGAAGTAGTTGTGACAGCAGGGACAGTAGTAGTAATAGTAACATCAATAGAAGTGTTTTTTTTAGAACCGGTTATTAAACTCAAAATATCATTGTCTTAAAATTATATGGTCACTTCTCGCCCTTTTTTATTTTATATTTTTTTCTTTATCGGTATTTTGCTTATCATTTTATGCTTTCCGTTCATTCTGGGTCTTGCCTATTTTCAAATATCGCTTGTCCATTATTATCCTTTCTGTTCTATCTTCGTCTTCTATTATAATTTTCCTCTTCATCGCCCCCGATGTCTCTTCATTTACTTGTCACTCTCTTCACGTTTATTCACATTTTTTCCTTTCATTCTTTAGCTCTTGTTTTAGTGACAGAAATTCCTTCAGAATCTCCCCCCCCCAAAAAAAAAATCTTTGCAGAAATGTGATACCCAGAAAATTTATTGAAAATTGTATAAAATACGCATGTAAAACAGTAGGCTTTTTCAGTCGAATACACCTGCTGTCTCTGTATTTGACTTGAGAAGCCTACTGTGTAGGCGAAACGTTTCAGCAATAATAGAAAATAGCCTAGACTTTCCTTCACAGTCCCACACGCTGAGCTTCAGCTAAATTTGGGTCCAAAGCTTTCCATTATTTCTTGATAGAGATTTGTTTCTGCTAGCCCCGATGTCTCGAACGATCAGTTGTGACTACCGCAAAGATGCAGGTATTTATTTAGCTGCGACAAATTGCCAGAGCAAAACTGTTTCATCGGCCTTAATTCATTATTAGGCAATGACTGAGTAGGTTGGGAATTTTTCCAGGTATGGTATTGTGGCTTATAGTTTGAAAGCTAGTCTTTTTTTACCCCCTATCTAAAATTCTAACGATACTTCGTAACAGCAATACAACTGACGTTGAATGAACTTGGTGATGCGGAAAAAGCTGAAAAAAAGTACAATGCAAAGGAATAAAAGAATAATTACGAAACGGAAATAAAAGTGAAAACGAGTTACAGATTACTATAACTTTTAGAATTTTACACCGAAACAGAACGTTTGAGCCTACGATATAACAATATATAAATAGCTAACGAATATCCATGCTACAAATATAATAAACTAATAATGTACAGCGCGAATACAGGTAACAGATCGGCCTAACTTTTTCTGTAAATTAGGGACAGATTATCGAGTGTCAAAAATCGTAAAAAAACGCAGAATTTAATCTGTGCGAGTTTTCAGCAATTGCGACATGTTGAACTAATAAATAATTATGACTCCAATGCAATGAATTTTAGCGATAAAGTTAACAACTGGTGACACTTACTATGCAAGGAAGGATTTAATAACACACAATGAATTGAACAAAAATTATGCGTTAAATTGGACGTTATGGGTATCACAAAAAGCTATGTTGATAGATTCGTGCAATTTCGATGAAAACTCGTATAGAAATTTCATAATAATATTAAGAAATTACTAGTGCAAAGGTAAATGATAAATAATATCGCAGTAATAGTAACATAAAACTTTGGGAATCCATAACGCATTGTGCAGAACAGATGGTCACAAAAACGGGTGTGCTTGAAGTTTGTGCATGAATGACTACACTTGAGCGAGTAATATGACTCTCCATTCCTGTGCTGAGGCGCCTTCCTGAGTCAAGTAATTTGTGCTAATATTTGCACTAGTTTCACCCTTTGTTCCATGTAAAATATGCTGATCTACCATTTATTAAAACTTACTAACTCGTTCATTCATTCACTCATTCCCTCACGCCATTCATTCACTTACCCCATTTACTTTATCTCTCCTTCCAGTCCTTTAAAACTATTAATGTGAACAAGAATTTTAAAACAACACTGTCGTGAGGTAAATATTGTGTAACATAAAACACTAAGGCTTCCACAGGTTGTGTTTACTCGGTGTCGAGCTAGTAATGTTATAACATATCCATTGTGCAAGTCTTGAAGCGACACTTACACACTAGTGTAACGTTTGGGTATATTCTGGAAACGTTTCGCCACGCAGTGGCTTCTTCAGTCCAGTGCAGAGAAAGGTAGACGAGGAGGAGTTTGAGGTAATCAGTCCCTCAGCCTTTAGTCGACGTGTTCAGTCAATCAGTCTTGGTAAGCCTGAACTGAAGAAGCCACTGCCACACTTACACAGTATCAATATGTCATCTTTATAGACCTTTTTTACAATGTGCAGAAAGTCACCTGCGAATGCTTGAAACAGGCGTTAACCTGCCAGTCGCATGCTGCATATAACATTCTCAAGCCTCTATATTACCAAAACCCTGACAAAAGTTTCTTGTGAATTTAAATTCAGGTTAACGAAAGCTATTAAAATTTTCTTGTGCCAAATATAGGCAAAAGTTCAAATGGATAAAATATCTTCCATCAAAATACTGACTCTTCTGTGCATATGTAACTTGAGATAACAAAACTGCTTTTATTCCTGCACTGTCTGGTGGTATGAAGCCAGAGACATGTTGCAGTAAAATATTTTATTTGGACAACGTTTCGCTCTGTGTAGAGCTTTGTCATGATAAATCTGTACAGAGCAAATTGTTTCCTCAATAAAAGCATTCTCAACGTTTGTGTCTTCATTCATGTCGGAAATACGGTGTTTCATCTATTGTCTGATGGCGGTGGTGGATGCGAAGAGCTATTCCAGAACTCATCAAATTTAATAGCAGTGAATCATTTTCACCTTTTTGTTTATTGTACATCTGTTGCATCATTGCACGACTCTGAAAGCCGCGTGAAATTAGTCCATACTAAGTTTGTAATTTTTTTTCGTTTTAACAAAAGACTCCCTTTCCCCCGTTCTCTTTATTGTGGCCTGTTGACTCGCTAAACAATACACAAATAACCCTGAACAAGTTCTCTTGTTGTTAGATAAACATCATGCATTAGCTAAAGTATTCTTATGTTGAACTTGCTAAGAGCTGTTTGTCATTTACTGAGACGAGCTCTGTGGTAACTTTTGTTCCCAGGAAAAAACAAACTGTTAGGTCTTGAGCTGGCATGTCAACTAATCTTGTGTTTATGAACTCCTTTGTGAGTCTAATACAAACTTTGTTCCCTTTGTTCATTAACCGATTTTTCTCCTGGTATTTTTTTTTATGTTTAAACGCAAGTTATATATTAATCTCGATATTGTGCAACAATCAAGAAAATTTCCATTTATTATTCTAAATTCATGACAGATCTTCATGTTTAGTTGTAATTAACTTGAATTTCTTCACTTACAGTAAATAATAAGAGCATAAGAAAAAAGGAGCACTGCAGCAGGCCTACTGACCCATGCGAGGCAGATCCATCACTCCCCGGCTTAGACCTGACCACCTGGAGTTAACCCTCTCCAGGTAAACTCCAGGTACTCAGGTCACTTCCACTTAAGGAATTAGTACGGCATCTGACCTAGTAGCACAAGCTAGTCAGGTCCAACTCACACCCACCCACACCCACTCATGTATTTATCTAACCTATTTTTAAAACTACACAACGTCCCAGCCCCTATGACGGTACTCGGGAGTTTATTCCACTCATCCACAACTCTATTATCAAACCAGTGCTAATAGAGGATGTGATTCCTTGTATTCTGCGTCCTTTTAAACAGTTTTTTGTCTACAGTGTTTCAACAATCTTTTGAACTATCAACACTACAGATTAATGGCTTCTGTCGTATTCAAAGTGTTGGCTTAACACTGATGAACATATTTATGGGGAAAGCGCTAAACTCGTTTGTCACATACAGTCTGGGACATAATCAGCAACAATTCCTTGAATAAAAAATCTATCACCTGCCTTAAAGATGCCAATTTTATTATTTTTTTAGCAGTAGGTCTTCCGAGAAGAATGGAAGCACCTCGTTCGATAGTTTGTGATAGAATTAAAATGTACCTGAAATCACCTTTTACTTAATACTCTAATTCAGTGTTTCTAACCCTTTTCAAATATGGAAAAAATTTATGTACCTCAAAAATTCAAGGAAGTTGGCGGTTTTCCCTAGAGGTCTGCGGCCCACAGATTGGCAACCACTACATTAAAAAATGAAAATGCATGTTAAAACGAGCTATGGATTTCATGAAATTTTGCCATCCGACTCATAACTGAGTTGCAGTTCTAAAACCTTATATGAAGCAAGAAGAAACAATAGGCGAATGTAATTTGAGGATGTCCCTTGGCACTTTATAAATATTCACCATTACGAAATATATTTTTGTTCAGTCAGTAACATATATTTCAAGTTAGCTGAAGATTGTTCAGTTGACATTGAAGTTATCCAATAATTTAAATACATCTTTCCTTCAGCAAGATTATCCTCCAGGTTCAGGTTATCCAGTAAAGTTACTAACATTCATGAATGCTAGACACAAAGAAAGGATAATGTATGAACAAAATACAAGGGATAACACAAGAAAGAACAACCATAAGAAAGAGCAAGCGAATAAAGGAATGCTGTAGAGGCCAAGAAAAGAGAAGGAATTCCTCTTGCAAATTAATAGCCTCTATCACCTCTCGCATTCATCCGCTGCCTGAGATCCTCCCCATATTTCTATTACGTAACAAAAAAAATTTTTCGCACCCCGTCACATTATGCTGAGTATTCATTTTCATAAATATCCCAACATAAGCACAGAATACAGCAATATCAGAAGTCAATACCAGAAAAAATTATTTCAGTGTAAGGAGTGGCAGAGATAAAAGTATTGGTATGTATGAAGGAAAGAGGCGGTGCACAAGGAAGGCTCTGAAAAGAGCTGCTGAGGGAGAAATGTGATGAACATCAGTTGGAATGTTGTAGAATACAAAGAGAGGAGGAATGAATAGGTGAGAGACTATAGGGATGGAGTATATAGGGAAGGCAAACAGCGAAGGACTTTTCAGTCAGCACTAAGAGGTACATATATGTATGTGGTGTGTATAATATATATATTATATATATATATATATATATATATATATATATATATATATATATATATATATATATATATTAACACATCGGCCGATTCCCACCAAGGCAGGGTGGCCCGAAAAAGAAAAACTTTCATCATCATTCACTCCATCACTGTCTTGCCACAGGGGTGCTTTACACTACAGTTATAAAACTGCAACATTAACACCCCTCCTTCAGAGTGCAGACACTGTACTTCCCATCTCCAGGACTCAAGTCCGGCTTGCCGGTTTCCCTGAATCCCTTCATAAATGTTACTTTGCTCACACTCCAACAGCACGTCAAGTATTAAAAACCATTTGTCTCCATTCACTCCTATCAAATACGCTCACACATGCTTGCTGGAAGTCCAAGCCCCTCGCACACAAAACCTCCTTTACCCCCTCCCTCCAGCCATTCCTAGGCCGACCCCTACCCCGCCTTCCCTCCACTAAAGATTTATACACTCTCAAAGTCATTCTGTCTCATTCCAGTCTCTCTACATGTCCGAACCACCTCAACAACCCCTCTTCAGCTCTCTGGATAATAGTTTTGGTAATGCTGCACCTCCTCCTAATTTCCAAACTCCGAATTCTCTGAATTATATTCACACCACACATTGACCTCAGACATGACATCTCCACTGCCTAGAGCCTTCTCCTCGTTGCAACATTCATCACCCATGCTTCACACCCATATAAGAGTGTTGGTATAACTATACTCTCATACATTCCCCTCTTTACGTCCATGGACAAAGTTCTTTGTCTCCACAGACTCCGAAGTGCTCCACTCACCCTTTTCCCCTCATCAATTCTATGATTCACCTCATCCTTCATAGACCCATCTGCTGACATGTCCACTCCCAAATATCTGAATACATTCACCTCCTCCATACTCTCTCCCTCCAATCTGATATCCAATCTTTCGTAACCTAATCTTTTTGTTATACTCATCACCTTACTCTTTCCTATATTCACTTTCAATTTTCTCCTTTTACACACCCTACCAAATTCATCCACCAACCTCTGCAACTTCTCTTCAGAATCTCCCAAAAGCACAGTGTCATCAGCAAAAAGCAACTGTGACAACTCCCACTTTGCATTTGATTCTTTATCTTTTAACCCCACACCTCTTGCCAAGACCCTCGCATTCACTTCTCTTACAACCCCATCTATAAATATATTGAACAACCACGGTGACATCACACATCCTTGTCTAAAGCCCACTTTTACTGGGAAATAGTCCCCCTCCCTCCTACACACTCTAACCTGAGCCTCACTATCCTCATAAAAACTCTTCACTGCTTTCAGTAACCTACCTCCTATTCCATACACCTGCAACATCTGCCACATTGCCCCCCTATCCACCCTATCATATATAAAATATATAGATGTACCCCTTCTGGAACTGAGTTGGGGACCCTCATCCTCGGAGAAAAGAATAAACTTGCTTCAGGGAAAACTCTAGGTTCACTCTGAAGCTGTTTGAATATTTTTTCCTTCCACGCGTGCCCAGAATGCTGCAGGCATTTTCCCTCTGAATTGCAACACTGAGTCTCTGAAAGAGGAAGCTGGTTGCCCTGTGGTCCTTGGGTTCTATGATGAGTTTTTCACCCAGCTGTTTGAGGAACTTTAGAGCACACTTGCCCCATGCTCCAAGGGTCTCCGACCCTATTGGGATGAAGTTATAGCAAGGGGGAAGGCCTTCATATATGCGTTTCTTCTGGGTCTTCCTGTGGCTGACAGCTCCACCCCCTTCAGCTACAGAGTATGGCAAGTAGGTGTCTGCCAATGTGGCGGTGCAGATTTAGTCCCAGGCAATCTGCTTACCATCCTTCCAGGGTAGCATAGTGGCTCCATCAGGACGCTTTTGACTTTCATTAGACCTCCACACTTGGGGTTCCCGTTGGGTTGGGCAATAGGCTGTGACGAGATTCTCTTTATGACGTCGTTGACCTCATGTCTAGCATACTTCCCTTGTGATGTGTGACACATGAGACCATAAAGTCCAAATTTATCAGCCGTCGCCCTGCCGTAAATACACTTATGTTCAGTGAGTATAGGGGCGGCTAGGCGAAGTGCAACACCAATCTGAATGGCCTGTGGGTCGAGTCGAGTGCCCAGGGAGGAATTGGGAATATCTAGAAGGAAATCTCCTGAATGTTGTGCCTTCACAGCTATGGGACGAGTTTTGTCCTTTCCTGAAGCGTTGGTGGGCATTGTGTTGGCTATTTTTTTCACGATCGGTTTGTCCCAGTGCGACTGTTTGTGCTCTTTGGGAAGAGCTGGTCTACTGGAGGAGTCTGCAAGGATCTTCAAGTGATAGATTCAGTGCCTTCTTAAAGGTTGATCTGAGGAGTGCGTCATATTCATTGAGTGTTGAGTTGTCAAAAGAGGGTGCGCACCTCAGGAAGTAGGCGAATCTTGGCATAGTAAGACACCTTGTGAGGAGATACAGGGCATCATGGGCAACAAGATCGCTTATTCTCTCCTCCATTCTCTTCAGGTCATTCAGTTTGTCCTTGAGGACTGTGTCGATGGCCTGATGACCCAGCGGTGCTCACAAGAGGGTGCTCTTGGATGGAGTGGTAGTAGAGACTTCAGGGAGGATTGTTCGCACAGCTCTGATTATTTCCTGGTTCGTTGTGATGATTTCACACTTGGAGGGATTGAGGATGAGTGCCATCATCCAGGTACCAGATGTTGAGCTCGCTGCGTAGGCTGCAAGTTCTCTTACTGCCAAGGAAAAGAGAGGTGGAGCGAGTGGGTCCCTCTGCTGAACACCCTCTGATGAGGGAATTTCATGTTCGCCAAACAAAAGAATTGCCGAATAGGTAAAATTTGCGATTTTGGCTTAAACAGCAACGCTCTTCTTTCCGACAAAGGCAAGCGAAAATTTGTGTATGCAATAACTTCGCAAAAATCATTCTGAACCTAACAAAAAAATATATTTAATTGTGTTTGTTTATTATTAAATTATTGTAAACTTATCTAAAATATATTTAGTTCGATTAGGCTAAAATAAACTGAGCTTGTTATAATAAGGTTAGATAAGCTTTCTAAGACACTTTTGGTACAAAATTTTAAATTTTTACATTAACATAAATGGAAAAATATATCTTTAAACGTTTAAGAGAATTTTTTTTAGAAAGGACTTAATTTTAAATGAGTTCTTGCTAATTGACTAATTTCACCTATTTGGCACCACACACACACACACACACACACACACACACACACACTGTTTGCAGATGATGTGAAGTTAATGAGAAGAATTAAATCAGTCGAGAATCAGACAGGACTACAAAGAGACCTGGACAGGCTACAAGCCTGGTCCAGTAACTGGCTCCTTGAATTTAACCCTGCCAAATGTAAAGTCATGATGATCGGGGAAGGGCAAAGAAGACCGCAGACAGAGTATAGTCTAGGTGGCCAAAGACTGCAAACCTCACGCAAGGAAAAAGATCTTGGGGTGAGTATAATACCGAGCACATCTCCTGAGGCACACATCAATCAGATAACTGCCGCAGCATACGGGCGGCTGGCAAACCTAAGAATAGTGTTCCAATACCTCACTAAGGAATCGTTCAAGACTCTGTACACCATATACGTCAGGCCCATACTGGAGTATGCAGCACCAGTTTGGAACCAACACCTGGTCAAGCACGTCAAGAAATTAGAGAAAGTGCAAAGGTTTGCAACAAGACTAGTCCCAGAGCTAAGGGGATTGTCCTACGAAGAAAGGTTAAGGGAAATCGGCCTGACGACACTAGAGGACAGGAGGGTTAGGGGAGACATGATAACGACATATAAAATACTGCGAGGAATAGATAAGGTGGACAGAGACAAGATGTTCCAGAGAGAGGACACAGAAACAAGGGATCACAATTGGAAGTTGAAGACTCCTATGAGTCAAAGGGATGCTAGGAAGTATTTCTTCAGTCATAGAGTTGTCAGGAAGTGGAATAGCCTAGAAAGTGACGTAGTGGAGGCAGGAACCATACATAGTTTTAAGACGAGGTTTGATAAAGCTCATGGAGCAGGGAGAGAGAGGACCTAGTAGCAATCAGTGAAGAGGCGGGGCCAGGAGCTATGACTCGACCCCTGCAACCACAAATATGTGAGTACAAATAGGTGAGTACACACATTTGTCTTGCAGAAAGCAAGATAAATTTTCATATGCCAATAAATGAAAGAGTTCCTCTTACTGGAAGCTCGTTGAACTGTATAAAACACGACAGATATTAATAATTTTCTAAAGAAATTAATCTACGCGAAAAAGGTTTTGCCAAAAACATTGACCTTTCCTGAAGGGCGCTCACTCGTCGTCAGTGAAACACGACGGAAGTGTCGGTCTACCTGAGACCCAAATACGAAGCTTTGGGATTTTTAAGTAAAAATGAAAGAGAAAACTGAAATGCTGTACAAAAGTGATGTAAAGATGTAATGCTGGATACTGGGGAGAGTTATTCTTTGACCTCAATAGACACAGTGCCCAGGTTCCATGAAAAATGCTTCTAGCCCCCATAAAAATTCTCATAAGAGCTGAAAATTAGGAAAGAAAATTGGTAAAATAAAACGTTAAAATTTGCTTTAAATGACTTACTTTATAATATTTAATTTCAATACCACCTTTACAAGTATATACAAATATTTTATTAAAATAATTATTCATCAAAAATATAACCAAGTTTCGAATATTTGATACATAGACTTTCATATGGTCCTGATGGGATCTATGCAATGTATAAAGCAAACATTTATCGAAAGTGGAGTACAAGATTACGAGCGTTCACGCCAACCACCCAACCCAGCATATCTTATGTCGTCACTGCTATGCTTGTATACTAGTTATATTGGCGTATTGTCATACTAATTAAACTGCGATGTTGGCATATAACTACGTCATGCTTAGTTAATAGGAAATTTGTCATTCCTTTATATTTTCAAATTTTAGCGACTATAGAGCTATTTTTTGTCAAACTCGAATAATGACATACTGATAACAGAACTATGCGGATATATTAAAAAATACGGTACGGACGGGGATTGAACTCGCGGGTAGTGTCATTTATAATTTCGTGACTCATATTACTTATATGACTGGGGAGGCATTGGCTATACACATACTGTGTGCATGTTGGTTATCGTTGAGCCTACTGTTATAGTGTTAAGTGTTACGATCAAGGGGTTTTACCTGCAGTATTGTCATACTAGTTTGCTCTCTCACTAGTCAGCACTGTCATTTCACTAGTCAATGCTGTCACACTAGTCAGTGTTGAAATGGAACTATGTATTAATAAGAAGTGAAGCAGGAGGGGAAAATATAGGCGACAATGATGGCAATAAGGTAGAGAAGTTGAGGGAAGAAAGACGATGGTGATATTGAAGGAATGAGAGAGAGAGAATCCACCAGCACCCATACTGCAACAGCGACTTCGAACAGCTAGTATCAGAAGAGGACTACACCTGGGGAAGATGATGACCTCTGTCATATTACCATTCAACATTATCACTTGCCAAGGATAGTGCAGAACAAATAAGTAAAGTCACTCAATAAAACCAAGAGATAGAAACGCTGTGCTCATGTGAAGGACACCCCAGCACTGAGTCAACTGGAAGACAAACTAGATCATCCGGAAGAATTCTATCATATCACAACAAACTGATAAAGTAAAAATGTAATGAAACAGGTGCTGTAAGTATAGACTAAGGCCTCTTTAAGCATAATCATAAGAAATTTACCACATATTATGACAAATCTCGCCCCATCCAATGCTATTTTGATATTTTGGTGCTGCTTTAACCTTGTAGAGCAACAATGTTCATCAACATTACGATGTCGTTCCACCGTGTTAGGGACACTATCTAATCAGACGATACCACACCCCAAACACATGAAATTATTGTCAAGACCTTGTCGACAACATCACATACGCCTTAATACAGAACAACGGATCCGCCTCCAGTGCATTCTGCAGTGTGCCTGACAGCTCTCAGTACCATGCCTCCCGTGCTGCTAAATGTTGTCATAGAGAAACACCACCATACCAAACTATTCCCATATGAAAATGTGTAGAGAAACAAAAACTGCAGTAAACCGCGTATTTATGTTCATTAGCTCACGTGTTTATAAATGTATACCTAGAGTGTGTGTGTGTGTGTGTGTGTGTGTGTGTGTGTAATTATATAATATCGCTTGCCACCTCTTTTTCGTCCTACAGAAACACACTATCTTGCATAACAAAGTTAACTGGTAATTAATCTTCGCTTCCTCCTCCTTACCCTAATATCATATTTAACCCTTCCTTACCTCCCTTTATTCTAAGGTCGACAGTAATTGTAATCCATCCACACACACCCACACACACGCACACACATACACACATTTGTGAACGACATGACGGTAGGAATAGACTCCGAAGTGTCCCTGTTTGCAGATGATGTGAAGTTGATGAGAAGAATTCAATCGGACAAGGACCAGGCAGAACTACAAAGGGTTTTGAGCAGGCTGCAAGCCTGGTCCAGCAATTGGCTCCTGGAGTTCAACCCCACCAAGTGCAAAGTCATGAAGATTGGGGAACGGCAAAGAAGACCGCAGACGGAGTACAGTCTAGGGGGCCAGAGACTACAAACCTCACTCAAGGAAAAAGATCTTGGGGTGAGTATAACACCAGGCACATCTCCTGAGGCGCACATCAACCAAATAACTGCTGCAGCATACGCGCGCCTAGCAAACAGCATTCCGACATCTTAATAAGGAATCGTTCAGGACCCTGTACACTGTGTACGTTAGGCCCAAACTGGAGTACGCAGCACCAGTTTGGAACCCACACGTAGCCAAGCACGTAAAGAAACTAGAGAAAGTTCAAAGGTTTGCAACACAACTAGTGCCGGAGCTAAGGGGTATGTCCTACGAGTAGAGGTTAAGTGAAATCGACCTGACGACACTGGAGGACAGGAGAGATAGGGGGGACATGATAACGACATATAAAATACTGAGAGGAATTGACAAGGTGGACAGAGACAGAATGTTCCAGAGATGGGACACAGCAACAAGGGGACACAGTTGGAAGTTGAAGACTCAGATGAATCACAGGGATGTTAGGAAGTATTTCTTCAGACACAGAGTGGTCAGGAAGTGAAATAGTTTGGGAAGCGATGTAGTGGAGGCAGGATCCATTCATAGCTTTAGGAAGAGGTATGATAAAGCTCATGGTGCAGGGAGAGTGACCCCAGTAGCGGCCAGTGAAGAGGCGGGGCCAGGAGCTATGAATCGACCCCTGCAATTACAACTAGATGAGTACAACTAGGTGAGTACAGAGCCAGAGAAGTACGTTAAGAGTCGGGATGGAAGACGAAGATGGTGGTTTTGAAGAAGGTAAGGCAGTAAAGATGAGGCCAGGAAGACATTGTTGCTCTCAGCGCTAAAAGTAAAAATAAAAGTAGAACTATGAAGCACGAATTATTAATTGAAAAATTTAGTTATAAACTTGAGAACTTGAAGGTGACGAGGGAGGATTGAAAAGTGGGCTCACAAACCCGCATGAACATTCCCGAACACTCACAAACAAATACACCCGCACGAACGCACAATAAATATGATCAAGGTTCTAGTTTCAGATATAAATGAGAGGATAAACCAAATGGAACAAATGAGCATTGAATTGACCAATGAGGAGGTGAACATCCTCCAGGTGGGACTTGCCTCATCAAAGGCAACACAACCAGATGGAACAATCCCACGAAAATTGAGATAAGTTGAAACATCACGCCATCACCTCATACGTTTAATAAATACTCCTTGATGGGTAAAATGAAAATAATAAACGTGATAACCATATTCAGAATAGATGCCAGAAAGAGAGACCTGGAAAAGATAGTTCAACGACCATGTCAAACTTTTATATAGCATCCAATTTCTTATAGAACTCCAAGACTAAAAAAATTGAAGAGAATACCTTGCAAACTTCTTGCTATATAATAAACTACAACAGGTCAGTCGGGAAAGAGGGATGAATACATTGCATATTGCAACATTGTGTAAGATTTTTTTTGATGCATTGTCCCTTTGCAAAGTGGAGTAGCAAGTTAAAATGAAATGCAGCAATGATCAGGAGAAAATGAAGAACTGGAAACAAAGAGCGAATGTAAGTGATAAAAAATACAGAATAAGCGGATGTGATTATTGGAGCTGTACTTCAACCAGAGTTGGGTCCAATTTTATTACTAGTATATTTTAATGACTTGACTACAGAAACACATTTCTGCGAATGTCAAAATAGGATACAAAATGAAGAAGGTAAAAGACCACTGGAAAACTTGGATATTCTTCAGGAAGACCGAATTCAGCATACGCTAAAGCAAAAGATAGATAGCACGGAGACAGAAGGGTGGTGAGAGAGAGAAGCCAGTTCTGCCGAGGAACTATGACAGTCACAAATTCAAAATGCACTTTCTATTTGCAACCCATTCTTTAGAGTGCAGCACCGCAATGGAACCCATATCTAGTACTATATAAAGTGAAAGTAAAAACATACAAACATATACAGCATAGCAATACTGAAATGAAGGAGTCAGACTATGACGACAGAATACGAGGGCTATGGTGTATATCGCTGGAAGAACGAAGAACAAAGAATATGATAACGAGATACAAAATAGTTCGGGCTATATGAAGAAATTCAAGAATAAGAAATTGAATAATTAAGAATGTTCAAATGAGCTGTAGCAAAGGCGGCCAACACGTCGATCGTTATCTACCAGTAGATTTCACAGCAATTTTAGTAGATCTCTGGAAGATCAATTAATGATACAGATTACAAAAAAAATCGAACACGAGATGTAATTGTTGAATATAGCATTATGAGACTGAGGGAATAAAAACCTTGAAATTACCTATACACATCTGCTAGTGTCCTCAGTATAAAATTCACATGAGTTTTAAATTGAAAAAAAACTTGCTTCGCATGCAATACGTCTCTTCAGTAGAGATATTAGTCAATTTTCAGCATGTTGAACACACACAGAATGTTATCAGGAACTACGACGAAGGTTTCTAAGATTTGACTTTGATGATATTGCATTAAAATTACACCTCATTGTTTAATATTGACTTCTTCAACCGAGAATGAAATTCTAACTTAAAAACATTTAAATTAAATGAAGAACCTCAGTTGCAAACTTTGGGAACCTACCTTACTTCTTGAAAAAAAAAATGAAAATATCAAGAGTTGCAATGTGAGGCAACAACCTCATGAAGCAACATTTTCACACAAAAATTATCATATCAAAATACCAATTCAATCTGTTAGTTGATCACCTGATGGCTGTTTGATGCTAGATAGCAGCAACTTTCATCCCCACTACACACGGTTTTGCTGACTCCATGCAGTGCAAGGCATCACATCAGTAAACTCGACTCGACCCATATCAGTATACCTAAAATATAATTTAATGCTAAAGTTTAGAGTAGTTATCAAAGCTTAATCCTTGGGTAACATTGAAAATGGATTAGGCATTGCATTACAATTTTATATATATATATATATATATATATATATATATATATCCCTTGCACACACACACCCACACACACACATCGCATTGGGACACCTTGGAAAAAGTAAGATCCCGTCTCAGGGAAGTCTGGCCGCCCCTGAGCTATAGGAATATCAGAAAGATTTTATTCAGCCTATGATTTGTTAAGAAGTTGAATGAACTGTACAACTGCATATGAAGATCTTCAGAGGGGCATAAAAATTTATATGAAAGTTATTTCATGTAAGTCGGTCTATAGACGCGGAACTCCAACTCCCTCAAACGTTTTAAGAATTAGGCATGGTCGAGGTCACAAGGACAGAACAAGGACAGACTGCAGACCGACCCTTAAGGTTGCATGCCACCGTATACCACCAGTCAATGATCCATTAATCCCGAATAACAGGGATAATATTAAACTATTTACATACCAGGATACACAACCCTTCCAGAGTATATAAAATATACACTGTTGTTCTCAGTTTATACACATCAAAAGATATGCTCCACAGAATATATACAAAGTGAAGGCTAGAAGTTATCCTGGTAATTAATAGTTAAGAGGCAAGACCACTAGTTGAAACTCGACCCCTGTAAACACAAAATAGGAGAAAAAATACGTACATGCACGCAATGTGATAGATGAAACTAGAGCAGATCCAGACCTCAAGACCCAACCAGAATCCACAAAACCCAACCACGATACACGAAACCCAACTACGGCACATGAAACCCAATCATGCATCACAAAACCTATCCACGAAATCCAGCTACAATCAACGAAATTAAAAAAAATCGCATATGAATAAGCAAGACAAACTCCTCAACACACTAAAACTTAATCGACATCAGAAGACATAGAAAGAGGCTTCAATACGAATCTCAGAAGTGAAGAGTGTATTTGTACTGTACGAATATACCGAATATACCACCATACATCTTCCTTCACTCCAGCCTCCTGGTGACTCCCTCCATCAAACCTTTCCCCTTCCCTGTTACCTATAATCGCTAAATTTCAAAGTACACGCATCTGCGTGCATGCGGGTGTCATTTGGAAAAGCGTGCGCTCGCACTTGACTGCGACAAGGGCATATTTATGTATTTCTTTATGAATAAGAATATATGTAACGTGGACAAACGTAAATACAGCGTCGGTTTAAAGAGGAAGCAACGGAGCGCTAGCTCTGGCGCATCCAAACAAAAGGAATCCACACAAAGCAGAGTTCGGGGCACAAAAATATGTTGCTGGCCAAATAATTGCCTTTGAAATTATTGCTTTTCCAGTTCATCTCATCTGTCGGGAAAATAAAGCCACCAGTAAATAATTTGACATTGAAGTTTTAGGTGCAGGGAATAGTGCTTTCCACCACAAGTTGCTTGCTCTTGGGCCTCTCACAGCTCTTAATTCTGCCTAATATAAATAGAAGTTGCATTTCTTCAGCGAAGTTGCTCCTCGACCCTACGACACACCTCACAGCCCAGGCCACACATCCAAGCTTTTACTTACCTCAATGGCCCGACAAGTATCTATTATGACCATAAACACCTTTACACATCCTGCTCCCCCACAAAAAAATAAAAATAATCATAGCATAAAAGCCATGCTATACCATATAATCTTGGAAAGAATAAAAAAGAAGCTTCATATTTCATTGTTTTCAATGAGTTCCAAGGCTCTCCTTTGTTCGTAATATATATTACAATCTGTCAAGAGGCCCTTGTAGTGTTCTTCCCCTGGGCAACGTATAGCCACACTCCCCATCCCGTTTGTTTCAATGCTAAGGCCAACCTGTTGCATTATCACCGCTTATATATCGGCCATTGTCTTAATTGCCCGTTCCTCATCCTCATTTTCACCGCAGTATTGCGTGTTCTTGTCACCTCCCTACTTGTTTTGTGTACTCGCCTACCTGTGGTTGCTGGGGTCGAACCTGCCCTGTCCGTCCTTGCCAGCGTTCATACATTATTCCCGTTTTCTTAGCCCTATTATGCATACTATTAAAATCTTGACATGAAATCTGCTTCCTCCTCTTCCACATCCAGATCGTTTCACTTTCTAACCACGCTCGGTTCGTTCACTATGCCTCTGATAGGTAAAACTGGTCAATTAGCAATGCTAGAACTCATTTAAAATTAAGACCTTTCTAAAAAAAATTCTTATACGTTTGAAGATATATTTTTTTCATTTATGTTAACGTAAAAATTAATAATTTTGTACCAGAAGAACCTTAGAAAACTTACCTAACCTTATTATAGCAAGCGCAATTTAATTTAGACTAATCCAACTAAATATATTTTAGGTAAGTTTATAATAATTTAATAATAAAGAAACGCAATGAAATATATTTCTTTCGTTAGGTTCAGAATGATTTTTGCGAAATTATGGCATACACAAATTTTCGCTTGCCAAATTCGGCAAGAAGAGTGGTGCCATGTAAGCGAAAATCGCAAGTTTTACCTATTCGGCACGACACACATATATGGTTGTGTGCGCGCGTGCGTACGTGCGAGATCCCCCTCCCCATGGAAATAAATAATACCATAATAAGGTTCATTGTGTTTCGTAAAACAAATATTCCTAATATTAATTTCTCAGTCTTAACAGATATATTACACTGCCAAAAAATAATCTCAAAGCCGCACTTAAGTAAAGTGCGGCACATAAGTAAAGTGCGGCAAATAAGTAAAGTGTCGCCTACCTTTGAAGACAAAGCCAACAACGTTCCGTTAATCAAAGACCAAAACGTTATTAAACATTAGCTGACACACACACACACACAAGCCAAGTGTCTATCCACGAGTGCCTTTCACAACTGGTAACTACTATTACTACTACACACGCGCGCACACGCATGAGCGCGCAGATCAGTACTCTGCGCTAAAACACTGCTCATTCACTACTGTGAAGTATTGTTTGATCATTGTAAACAATGACTCGCGAGGATTAAAGGGCCGAAGAAAAAGTGGAAGATAAAGTAGCTTCTTAAATGGCTCACTAGGAAGAACTAACAAAGTGGATGATCCAGAAACATCAAACAAACGACGATGCGGGGAATAAAGGCACTATGAAATAAACGACCCCTCGTCAAATTATAAAAACAAATTTACTACGTAAAACAGAACCTTAATATAGAGAAGATAGGTTATTAACCTGCAAAAATTACACAGTAGAGTTCTTTGTGGCATCCAAATATAATAAGTCCTAAAAAAATATTAAACGATGCATTCAGTTGAAATGTTACTCGACACAGTTAAAAAAAAAAATAGAAAACATATACTACACAGTATAAATTAAAGCAAATTGCGACTTAAAATGATTCAGCTGGCCAAAATAAAAAGGTCGAACTTCAGAATGAAGATAAAAACAAATCTACCACAACTACATTTAAAAAAATAATTAAATATAGCCAGAAAGTACACATAAATGTCCACAAAATGAAAACCAATGCAAAAATATAACGAAACTCACTAAAGAGCAAAATGGCGTAATACCGTGAATGGAACAACACACAAATAGTCACAATAGTAAATGGTCCAAGTCGGACTGAAACGTCTTCATAAGTTTCTTTCACCTACGTGTGGGTTATCTGAGGTACAAACCTTGCGGTAAAGGACACAAAGAGAACGAAAACGAGGAGTTACCAAGAAAGAAGACGAAGCCACAGGAAAGACACAAAGTAATCACTACCGCTGCCTTATCAGGTAAGACAGGCAGCCCACGCCAACCTTCTTAATTCGGTGTTCTTCTGAGAGCTTGTGAGAGATGTGGCTCGTGCAATCTATTCTTACATTAACAGTGATACACTTGCAGAGTTGAAGCTTCTTAGTGTCGCTCAACCACCGAGGGAAGGTTGAGAGGGAGGGTTGAAAGGCAAGGTTGAAAGGGAGGGTTGAGAGGGAGGGTTGAAAGGCAAGGTTGAAAGGGAGGGTTGAGAGGGAGGGTTGAAAGGCAAGGTTGAAAGGGAAGGATGAGAGGGAGGAAAGCGAGGGAGAGATGCGAGGGAGGGATGAGAGGGAGGGATGAGAGGGAAGGATGAGAGGGAAGGATGAGAGGGAGGGATGAGAGGGAGGGATGAGAGGGAAGGATGCGAGGGAGGGATGCGAGGGAGGGATGCGAGGGAGGGATGAGAGGGAAGAATGAGAGGGAGGGATGCGAGGGAGGGATGCGAGGGAGGGATGCGAGGGAGGGATAAGAGGGAGGGTTGGGGTGTGGAAGGTAGGTGTGACAAGAAGAGGGCGGTAAAACAGACAAGGATGGAAAGGAGACATAGGAGAGAAGTGGAAGTGAGGATAGGAGGGAGGGGCGTGTGAGAGGGAGGGGCTGGTGAGGAGTGTGTTCAAGTTCACCTGGCCGGAATCAGCAATAATAATAATAGGATGAAGGTGAGTCGTGTTATTGGAGGGTTACCATGGCAACGGAGGAGGTAGGTCTCGATCTGTGTCCGTCTCTCTCTCTCTCTCTGTCTCTCTCTCTCTCTCTCTCCTCAATTGAGGTTCCTCTTGATCAAATGGGGCTCTTGATCTAGGGAATTGGATCTGTGCTCCGGTTCCCTGAATTGAACCTGAATACCTTCCATCATCTCCCCGTGCGTTGTTTAATCCTACTGGTTTAGCGCTCCCCCATAATAATAATAATAATAATAATCTCTCTCTCTCTCTCTCCCTCCTTACATTTTGAGAGGCTGAGTCAACAACGTCCTCCATCAAGTTTCAACAACTGAGAACTTGTGCCCAACTTGCTCGTCATTTTCCAGGAATTCATTTGTGCTTCAAATTTATAGACGCTTTTCTTAAAATAGAATTAATTTAATCTTTACTTTGAGTTAATGCGGCATTTATGTGGACCAGCCTCGCAATTTTCCCAAAGTTGGTACGAAGTACTTATTCAAAAATACCTTTCTTCGTATTGCATGATATCCATTAATTTAAATTTGGAATTTTAGGTGAAAATGCCGGGAATCTACACCTATACCAAGAATTTATTCATAAATTTACGCGAGAATTTAACCGATGGCTATTTAATATTTACCCCCAAAGATAGTATATACTTAAATGGAATTTATTTAAATTTATTAACATAATGAATTTTTTTTATCCCAATTTTTATATTTTGTAATAAATCCTACGATAAAAACACACGACTGATGAATGATAATGATGGAAATTTCTATTAGTGAAATTTTTGACGATGACATTGATGATAATGATCATGATTTTCACCTGCTGTTCCTCCTCCAGTGGTAAACATTGCTTGGTGTTGTGTTTCCGAACTAAAGAACACGTCAGAGGCGGGAATATGAGCAACCAACCATCTTTAAACAAGGGAGGAAATACGTTATTAATGGAGTAAATAGTTTTAAGGGTGTAGTCTCTCTCAGCCTGGTGGATCAGGAAGGTGCGTCTCTCAGCCTGGTGGATCAGGAAGGTGCGTCTCTCAGCCTGGTGGATCAGGAAGGTGCGTCTCTCAGCCTGGTGGATCAGGAAGGTGCGTCTCTCAGCCTGGTGGATCAGGAAGGTGCGTCTCTCAGCCTGGTGGATCAGGAAGGTGCGTCTCTCAGCCTGGTGGATCAGGAAGGTGCGTCTCTCAGCCTGGTGGATCAGGAAGATGCTTCTCTCAGTTCTTGGTACAAGACCAACAAGGATCTTCCAGGTGTAGTCACATCCATCCCTCACTCAGTTCATTATGCATCCATCCCCCCACACTCTCTCTCTCTCCCAATTTATTGGCTACATACCATTAAACTACAGTCCTGTGTCACTGACGTGTATAGTATGCAAAGTCATGGAGAAGATCATCAGGAGGAGAGTGGTGGAGCACCTAGAAAAACACAACCTTATAAACGACAACCAGCACGGTTTCAGGGAAGGAAAATCCTGTGTCACAAACCTACTGGAGTTTTATGACAATGTAACAGAAGTAAGACACGAGAGAGAGGGGTGGATAGACTGCATTTTCTTGGACTGCAAGAAGGCGCTCGACACAGTTCCTCACAAGAGGTTAATGCAAAAGCTAGAGGATCAGGCACACGTAACAGGAAAGGCACTGCAATGGATCAGAGAATATCTGACAGGGAGGCAACAACGAGTCATGGTACGTGACGAGGTGTCAGTGTGGGCACCTGTGACGAGTGGGGTTCCACAAGGGTCAGTCCTAGGACCTGTACTGTTTTTGGTATATGTGAATGACATAACGGAAGGGATAGACTCAGAAGTGTCCCTGTTTGCAGATGATGTGAAGTTAATGAGAAGAATCAAATCAGTCGAGGATCAGGCAGGACTACAAAGAGACCTGGACAGGCTACAAGCCTGGTCCAGTAACTGGCTCCTTGAATTTAACCCTGCCAAATGTAAAGTCATGAATATCGGGGAAGGGCAAAGACCGCAGACAGAGTATAGTCTAGGTGGCCAAAGACTGCAAACCTCACTCAAGGAAAAAGATCTTGGGGTGAGTATAATACCGAGCACATCTCCTGATGCACACATCAATCAGATAACTGCCGCAGCATACGGGCGGCTGGCAAACCTAAGAATAGCGTTCCAATACCTCACTAAGGAATCATTCAAGACTGTGTACACCATATACGTCAGGCCCATACTAGAGTATGCAGCACCAGTTTGGAACCCACACCTGGTCAAGCACGTCAAGAAATTAGAAAAAGTGCAAATGTTTGCAACAAGACTAGTCCCAGAGCTAAGGGGATTGTCCTACGAAGAAAGGTTAAGGGAAATCGGCCTGACGACACTAGAGGACAGGAGGGTTAGGGGAGACATGATAACGACATATAAAATACTGCGAGGAATAGATAAGGTGGGCAGAGACAAGATGTTCCAGAGAGGGGACACAGAAACAAGGGGTCACAATTGGAAGTTGAAGACTCCTATGAGTCAAAGGGATGTTAGGAAGTATTTGTTCAGTCATAGAGTTGTCATGAAGTGGAATAGCCTAGAAAGCGACATAGTGGAGGCAGGAACCATACATAGTTTTAAGACTAGGTTTGATAAAGCTCATGGAGCAGGGAGAGAGAGGACCTAGTAGCAATCAGTGAAGAGGCGGGGCCAGGAGCTATGAATCGACCCCTGCAACCACAAATAGGTGAGTACAAATAGGTGAGTACAATAGAGGCCAAATGTCTAACGACAAGTGTCTTTGACAACTGGTAACGAACTTGATTTGCGCTCAGAAACCGTCAACTTTAAACAAAATTAATGTGCATTACTTCAGTAAGTACAGGAGAGCAAGGACCACCACAACATTGATATTTATCTTGACCTTGGAACTTTGAGAAGGAAAGCGACAATTACACACCAGACGACGTCCAGTCAGTATGTATTAAGGTCGCGTTCAATAATTTTCTAACACGTAGCTCTGGCACGCGAGCACACACAAACACATCCACTCCCGCAAACACACACACACATCCACTCCCGCAAACACACACACACAAACACATCCACTCCCGCAAACACACACACACATCCACTCCCGCAAACACACACACACACATCCACTCCCGCAAACACACACACACAAAAGAGGCTGGGCCAACAGCTATGAATTGACCTCTTCAACCACGAATAGGTGAGTACACACACGAAATACCAGAAAGAAATTTTCTGTAAGCATTTGTGTATCTGCCTTAATATTAAATCTGTGCAAAACAGTGCGCGACAGCATGTGTGTGCGCGTGTTTGTGTGTGTGTCTGTACTCATCTAATTGTGGTTGCAGGGGTCGGGAGTCGGCTCCTGGCCCCGCCTCTTCACTGATCGTTACTGGGTTCTCTCTCTCCCTGTTCCATGAGTTTTATCATACCTCGTCTTAAAGCTATGTATGGTCCCTGCCTCCCCTACATCACTTTTTAGACTATTCCACTTCCTGACTACTCTATGGCTGAAGAAATACTTCTTAACATCCCTTTGACTCATCCGAGTCTTCAACTTCCAATTGTGACCCCTTGTTTCTGTGCCCCCTCTCTGATACTGTGTGTGTGTGTGTGTGTGTGTGTGTGTGTGTGTGTGTGTGTGTGTGTGTGTGTGTGTGTGTCAGTGTGTGTGTACTTACCTAGTTGTGGTTGCAGGGGTCGAGTCATAGCTCCTGGCCACACCTCTTCACTAGCCGCTACTGGGTCACTCATCCTGCGCCATGAGCTTTATCATACCTCTTCTTAAAGCTATGTATGGAACCTGCCTCCACTACATCGCTTCCCAAACTATTCCACTTCCCGACTACTCTGACTGAAGAAATACTTCCTAACATACCTGTGATTCATCTGAGTCTTCAGCTTCCAACTGTGTCCCCTTGTTGCTGTGTCCCATCTCTGGAACATTCTGTCTCTGTACACCTTGTCAATTCCTCTCAGTATCTTATATGTCGTTATCATGTCCTCCCTATCTCTCCTGTCCTCCAGTGTCGTCAGGTCGATTTCCCTTAACCTCTCCTCGTAGGACATACCCCTTAGCTCCGGGACTAGTCTTGTTGCAAACCTTTGCACTTTCTCTAGCTTCTTTACGTGCTTAGCTAGATGTGGGTTCCAAACTGGTGCTGCATATTCCAGTATGGGCCTAACGTACACAGTGTACAGGGTCCTGAACGATTCTTTATTAAGATGTTGGAATGCTGTTCTTAGATTTGCTAGGCGCCCGTATGCTGCAGCAGTTATTTAGTTGATGTGCGCCTCAGGAGATGTGCCTGGTGTTATACTCACCCCAAGATCGTTTTTCTTGATTGAGGTTTGTAGTCTCTGGTCCCCTAGACTGTACTCCGTCTGCGGTCCTCTTGCCCTTCCCCAATCTTCATGACTTTGCACTTGGTGGGGTGCAGCCTGTCCATGTCCCTTTGTAGTTCTGCCTGGTCCTCGTCCGATTGAATTCTTCTCATCAACTTCACATCATCTGCAAACAGGGACACTTCGGGGTCTATTCCTTCCGTCATGTCGTTCACAAATACCAGAAACAGCACCGGTCCTAGGACTGACCCCTGTGGATCCCCACTCGTCACCGGCGCCCACTCTGACACCTCACTACGTACCATGACTCACTGCTGCCTTCCTGACAGGTATTCCCTGATCCATTGTAGTGCCTTCCCTGTTATCCCTGCCTGGTCCTCCAGCTTCTGCACTAATCTCTTGTGTGGAACTGTGTCAAACGCCTTTTAACAGTCCAGGAATATGCAATCTACCCACCCCTCTCTCTCTTGTCTTACTGCTGTCACCCTGTCATAGAACTCCAGTAGATTTGTGACACAGGATTTCCCGTTTCTGAAACCGTGTTGGCCGTCGTTGATAAGCTCATTCCTTTCTAGGTGTTCCACCACTCTTCTCCTGATAATCTTCTCCATGACCTTGCATACTATACATGTCAGTGACACTGGTCTGTAGTTTAGTGCTACGTTCCTGTCTCCTTTTTTAAAAATTGGAACTACATTTGTTGTCTTCCATACCTCAGGTAGTTGCCCTGTTTCGATAGACGTGTTGAAGATTGTTGTTAGGGGTACACATAGCTCCTCTGCTCCCTCTCTCAGGACCCATGGAGAGATGTTATCCAGCCCCATCGCATTTGAGGTATCCAGCTCGCTTAGTAGCCTCTTCACTTCTTCCTCAGTTGTGTGTATTGTGTCCAGCACCTGATGGTGTATCCTACATCTCCTTTTTTCTGGAGGCCCTTCTATCTCCTCTGTGAACACCTTTTTGAATCTCATGTTGAGCTCCTCACACACTTCGCGGTCATTTTTTGTGACCTCCCCACCTTCCTTCCTCAGCCTGATCACCTGGTCCTTGACTGTTGTTCTCCTGATGTGACTGTACAACAGCTTCGGGTCAGATTTGGCTTTGGCTGCTATGTCATTCTCATACTGTCGTTGGGCCTCCCTTCTTACCTGTGCATATTCGTTTCTGGCTCTACGACTGCTCTCCTTATTTTCCTGGGTCCTTTGCCTTTTGTACTTCTTCCATTCCCTAGCACACTTGGTTTTGGCCTCCCTGCACCTTTGGGTGAACCACGGGCTCATCCTGGCTTTTTCGTTGTTTCTGTTTCCCTTGGATACAAACCTCTCCTCAGCTTCCTTGCATATTGTTGTCACATATTCCATCATCTCGTTTACTGATTTCACTTCCAGTTCTCTGTCCCACTGAACCCCGTTTAAGAAGTTCTTCATGCCCGCGTAGTCCCGTTTTTTGTAGTTTGGCTTCATTCTTCTGGCCCTATCTGCCTCCCGCTCCACCTGTAACTCTACTGTGTAATCAAAGCTTAAAACCATATGATCACTAGCCCCGAGGGGACTTTCATGTGTGATGTCCTCAATATCCACACTACTCAAGGTGAATACTTGGTCCAGTCTCGCTGGTTCATCCTCTCCTCTCTCCCTGGTAGTATCCCTTACGTGTTGGTACATGAAGTTTTCCAGTACCACCTCCATCATCTTAGCCCTCCATGTATTTTGGCCCCCATGTGGCTCCAAGTTCTCCCAGTCTATTTCCTTGTGGTTGAAGTCACCCATGATCAGTAGCTTTGCCCTGCTCGCATGAGCCCTTCTGGCCACTTCAGCCAGTGTGTCAACCATCGCTCTATTACTCTCATCATACTCTTGCCTTGGCCTCCTGCTGTTCTGTGGTGGGTTATACATCACTGCAATTACCATCTTGGGACCTCCAGACTATAGCATTCCTACTATGTAATCTCCTGCTTCTCCTCTGTCTCCTCTCTCCAGTTCATCAAAATCCCAACGGTTTTTGATCAGCAGTGCCACTCCTCCACCCCCTCTGTTCCCTCTGTCTTTCCTCAGGATCTGGTATCCCATTGGAAAGATGGCATTTGTTATCATACCTGTGAGCTTGGTTTCTGTGAGAGATATTATGTCCGGTGATGCCTCTGACTCTTTCGTGCCACTTTCCCACTTATTTGTTATTCCATCAGCATTGGTGTACCATACCTTCAGTTGCCTCTCTACCACTGTGTTTTGGGGGTCTGTGAGGGTGGGGGACCTGGCGGTGGACTGTGGGATTCTATAGTGGAGTGATGGGTTGGGGGTGTGAGTGTGGGTTGTAGTTTGTGTTGGGATAATGTGTTTGGTTGTTGGGTGTTGGGGGTGGTTATGTGTGTGCTTGCTCTTGTTGCTCTGCCCTGCTGGTTGTCCTCTGCTGACTCTGTTCTTGTCTCTCCTCCTAGCTCCTGTTGCCTTTGTGTCCTCTCCCTCAGCTGCTGTCGTTCTGTTTTTGTTCTGTCTCGGTCTAAGAACACCCTCTTGCATTCTTCCGTTTCCTTCAATCGTGGTTTCTCTTGGAGGATTCTGTCCCGCACAGTTTCTGTTCTGAGTATCAGCTTCGAGTACCCCCCTATTCTCTGAAAATTTACAATCTCTGACATGTCTTCTTCACCTATTTCTTTGAGGATGTTCTCAAACTCATTTCTTTCTGCCTGCCGTCTTTCAGTGTGTGTCCTTCACTCGCTCTCCTGCAGCCCATGAATAAAAACTGCCTTTGTCCTCTCCTCCTCCCATTGCCTTTCCCTCTGCGACTCTGGTTCCTGTCTGTACATGGCCATTTTCTCCCTTTTTTCCTGTGTGTGTGTTTGTGTGTGTGTGTGTGTGTGTGTGTGTGTGTGTGTGTGTGTGTGTGTGTGTGTGTGTGTGTGTGTGTGTGTGTCCGTGTGTGTCCGTGTATGTGTCCGTGTCTGTCTAAGAGTTCTATAACAATTCGACTAAATGATTAAGCACCTTATTTTAAACACGATGATGGCATATATAAATACACAGGTGAATACATCCATGATCTGACACGCTTTTCCATACGTTATTGTATTTGCATGCTTATACATTAATTTACATACGAGTGTTAACGTAAACTGATTTGTGTTGCAGTGTATTTATAGGTGAGAGGATGTGTGAGGGTTCAGGAGGGTAAGCTTCAATGTGTTGATGTATCCACAAACGTATTTGTGAAGTGCTGGGGTTTAATGCTTGTATATTTTTGTACTTACAGGTATATACATATATGTCGTGCCTAATAGGTAAAACTGGTCAATTAGCAAGAACTAATTTAAAATTAAGTCTTTTCTAAAAATTTCTTATACGTTTAAAGAAATTTTTGTTTAATGTTAATGTAAAAATTAAAAAATTTGTACCAAAAGAACCTTAGAAAACTTACTTAACCTTATTATAAAAAGCGCAATTTAATTTAGCCAAATCAAACTAAATATAGTTTAGATAAGTTTACAATAATTTAATAATAAACACGACGAAATATTTTTTTTCGTTAGGTTCAGAATGATTTTTGCAAAATTATTGCATGCACAAATTTTCGCTTGAATTATTCGGCAAGAAAAGTGTTGCTATTTAAGCCACAATCACAAGTTATACCTATTCGACACGACATATATATGATACGTAAATACATGAATTCTGATGTGCAAACATTTGGTAGGCGTATATACATGTAAGAATTTATTCGTTCATACAAGCTGGTATACATGTATTCCTGGTGGCATACTTGTATAAATTAATTTGATCTTCCGACAATACTTGACCCCTGTATCTTCAATCCTTGCTCTACACTAACGTGGGATGTATTCTCAACGTCTTACATTCTTCCTTGTTTTATCATTTCCTTTCCATGCGCTTTTTATTTTTCCACTGTCCAACACAGAGGTAATATTGCCTAGATTCTAGTTGATTTATCAGTCTTTCACCTTAGTTGCTTACTACCATCCATTTGTTGGGGTATGTAATTTCCTTCTCCTTTTGACCATAATTTGTATTACTTTTATCAATGTGTACAACCATGTAGAATATTAAAGAAACTTAAGCATTGAGGGAAAAGCAGAAGGAATGAAATACGGGAAACTGACAGAATCATTATATTTGTCCAAGCCATTCTAAATCTGTCCATGCTGATAATCCCCAGCAAGAATATAGTTCATCAAGAATGCAAGGGCGTATTCTAGAAGACAAACACTAGCTGCAGCACATGCTTGTATTGGGACAACGTTTCGCTCTTTCGCTATTTACCATTACCTGATAAAGCTCCAAACATCGAAAAGTTTTCTCAAACGAGTGTTCTGCTACTAGTCTTTAGAGCCCATGAGATTGCTTTGAAGAGAGACGATACACGAGGACAACTTAAGGATCCTGTAACTTAAGCCTTTGTAAAGTTCACACGTGTCTCGCTTTTATCAAAGAAAGTTGAGTGTCAACGGGCGAAATTTTGAGGTGACATTCATGAAAATTCTGTTTAACCTAAGTAGGTAGATTCTCTTGTGACTTCAGTGGAAAATATCGTACTGACTCCAATATTATATTCTTCCTCTATTTTCAATTCGCAATTAATCATTTTACGAAACGACTGATATTCGAAGACAAAAAAAAATATTTTCCTCCATTAATAATTGGCATAATATTTACTTTTAATAAACACATTTACTGCACCTGAAAAAAATAGAGGTTAGTTATAAACAATAGACACATTTCCATATTGGGTTTACAACAGCGGGAATTACACATTGCGTTGTGTAAATTTAGTGAACACGGGGTTGGTGGTTCACCAGTGAATGGATTAACTCATCAATTAACCAGCCTAATAAAACACACTACTGAGTAATAACAACTCCGTGACCAGGGGGGATTTATTACCACGACAAATGCTGTGGTGAAAACAACATTACACGGGATGCTCACAAAACATTACACGGGATGCTCACAAAACATTACACGGGATGCTTACAAAACAACATTACACGGGATGCTTACAAAACAACATTACACTGGATGCTCACAAAACAACATTACACTGGATGCTTACAAAACAACATTACACGGGATGCTTACAAAACAACATTACACGGGATGCTTACAAAACAACATTACACGGGATGCTCACAAAACAACATTACACGGGATGCTTACAAAACAACATTACACGGGATGCTTACAAAACAACATTACACGGGATGCTTACAAAACAACATTACACGGGATGCTACAAAACAACATTACACGGGATGCTCACAAAACATTACACGGATGCTACAAAACATTAACGGATGCTTACAAAACAACATTACACGGGATGCTTACAAAACAACATTACACGGGATGCTTACAAAACAACATTACACGGGATGCTTACAAAACAACATTACACGGGATGCTTACAAACAACATTACACGGGATGCTACAAAACAACATTACACGGGATGCTACAAACAACATTACACGGATGCTTACAAAACAACATTACACGGGATGCTTACAAAACAACATTACACGGGATGCTCACAAAACAACATTACACGGGATGCTTACAAAACAACATTACACGGGATGCTCACAAAACAACATTACACGGGATGCTTACAAAACAACATTACACGGGATGCTTACAAAACATTACACGGGATGCTTACAAAACAACATTACACGGGATGCTTACAAAACAACATTACACGGGATGCTTACAAAACAACATTACACGGATGCTTACAAAACAACATTACACGGGATGCTTACAAAACAACATTACACGGGATGCTTACAAAACAACATTACACGGGATGCTCACAAAACAACATTACACGGGATGCTTACAAAACAACATTACACGGGATGCTTACAAAACAACATTACACGGGATGCTTACAAAACAACATTACACGGGATGCTTACAAAACAACATTACACGGGATGCTCACAAAACAACATTACACGGGATGCTTACAAAACAACATTACACGGATGCTCACAAAACAACATTACACGGGATGCTTACAAAACAACATTACACGGGATGCTTACAAAACAACATTACACGGGATGCTTACAAAACAACATTACACGGGATGCTCACAAAACAACATTACACGGGATGCTCACAAAACAACATTACACGGGATGCTTACAAAACAATATTACACGGGATGCTCACAAAACATTACACGGGATGCTCACAAAACAACATTACACTGGATGCTTACAAAACAATATTACACGGGATGCTCACAAAACAACATTACACGGGATGCTCACAAAACATTACACGGGATGCTTACAAAACATTACACGGGATACTCACAAAACAACATTACACGGGATGCTCACAAAACAACATTACACGGGATGCTCACAAAACAACACTACACGGGATGCTCACAAAACATTACATGGGATGCTTACAAAACATTACACGGGATGCTCACAAAACATTACACGGGATGCTCACAAAACAACATTACACGGGATGCTTACAAAACATTACATGGGATGCTCACAAAACATTACACGGGATGCTCACAAAACAAAACGGATGCTAAACAAAATTACATGGGATGCTCACAAAACATTACACGGGATGCTCACAAAACATTAAACGGGATGCTCACAAAACAAAATTACACGGGATGCTTACAAAACAACATTACACGGGATGCTCACAAAACATTAAACGGGATGCTCACAAAACAAAATTACACGGGATGCTTACAAAACATTATACGGGATGCTCACAAAACATTATACGGGATGCTCACGAAACGTTCTGGATAAATATTTAATCGGCCTATGCCTAAACGAATCATAAAATTTATAGTTTTATTAATAGTTCTAGTTTAAAGACAGGATTAATGATCTTAATTTATATACACTACAATTATGTAATTAATGTATGATCAATGAATAAAATTTTTATATTTTTTTCTGTGAATTATATATATATATATATATATATATATATATATATATATATATATATATATATATATATATATATATATATATATATATATATATATAATATAATTGTTTCAGATTTAACCGTACAGTAAATACAGCAAGATTAATAATTATGAGAATTGTGCAGTGAAAAAAATCAATCTTTATGGTTTACTCAGTAGACGAATGAAACACTAAAGATATTGAAAATGTAGTTATATTGCTCTTACTATTATTTCGTTTTGATTAAACTTTTTACTGTATATATAAAACCGGTATATATTACGGTGATATTAATAACGGTCGTAGCTCATAAAATAGAGTGTATTCAAATAAACTGGGGTAATTCATTAAATGAGTATATGTATTCTGGCTACTCCCTTGATGTGGGCACTGAGATTAACAATGTATATACACGTGGAAGGGTATGTATACCTCGGTATATGCTCAGCTTTAGATTAACGCAGATGAGAGTCGAAATATTACAGACCAATCGATCTGAATTTCTGTGTCCATATGGGTTATTATATACCTGTATATATACCTCGGTATATATACAGAGAGCTTACTTTAACTCACATCGGGCCAATTACAATACTCATGACTGGTGGTGAACAGGTTGCATGCAGCCCTAACGACCTTTGGTGTGGTCGATAGGCTTTAAACCCAATTAGGGCAATCACAAGCTCCCACAAGGTTATCAACACAAACACGTGTCCTTCAGTGTAAATATGACGTTTAATCCCCGTTTTTGGGATTAAAATATTCTTGACTTGTGGTGAACAAGTCATATGCAGCCTTAATGTCTCTTGTGTAGTCGATAAGCTAACCAAATGATCCAGTGAGAGGGTCATCGTACTGCTACTCTCCTTGTCGGAAAAATCTTGCCCCATTTCCTGACGAATGAAATGTCTCAATCACCAGGATGCATTTTGTATACATTCTAATGGGAATGTCATTCTAGATGAGTATGAACTGAGATTGACTATGCATGTATACTTGGAGGGGTATACATCATGTGTACACTTAGTTTATTTGAAATTCTTTATCAGGGATTAACGTATCATTGGCAATATGTAGATAATGAGCAGCCTTAATTACCCTTCGTGCGTTCGATAGATTCTAAAAGACAAACCAGGATAAATTATTAATAAGTGACTTTGTACAATGGGAAGATCGTGGCTGGGTTGTCAATAATTATTCACTGAATCAATTGGAGAATGTTCGTAAGTGTTCCCAAAGCAAACAGTAAGACAGAAATTTGAAGCCTAGGTAAGTACTCTGCTTCATTTATCTTATTTCCATGCTAACGGTTTCCCCTGATAACATCTTTCGTGCTAAAACACCTTTACTTACAAATGTTCTATGCTGCTGGCACATATCCCTGCTTAGTTACCACAGGCGTACTTTATATCCGCAGTTCTCTCTTATCACAGTAACAACGCTTTGGTTTCCACTAATATCTCAGCTACTACTTATTTAATTCTCTGTTTACACAAACTCATTGTTTCTATCTCCTTAGGCAATAGCACACTAAAATTGTGTCTACCCTGTCAGCAAACTTACCTCATTCAACTCTGTTTCTAATGTAATGCTATTAGTTAACATTCTTAGTTCCTCAAAAAAATAGAACTGGGAATGAGACATTAGAACATTTAGCGCGTAACAAACCATGTTTAATCCGAGTCTTTCCCCCCCCCCCATCCTTCTATGTCCTTCGTGCTAGTCTAACCCTTTCCATCCAATCGAACCCAAGATATAGTGTACAAACTTCGATCTCCCGTGATCTTTAAATCTTCCAAGGTAATTAGGACTAGTTTCTTTAGACTCCAATGGTTATTATCACTTAATTCTTGAAGTATTATTCGAAGCTTCTCAACCTTATCGAGCTTCAGAATACTTTACCAGGTACAGGTTCCTTGCTGGTATTGGCTATTCTTCAGTAGGCCTGACATATGTTGTGAACAGTGTCTAGTCTTTCCTAAGATGTCTGGTCATTTTTTAGGATTTGGTGCCGTTGTGTGTGTGTGTGTGTGTGTGTGTGTGTGTGTGTGTGTGTGTGTGTGTGTGTGTGTGTGTGTGTGTGTGTGTGTGTGTGTGTGCATGTGCACGCCTTTCCTAATTTCACTACAGTAAATGGAATGGAGCTTTGCATAATATATATGTATCTATTCTCATTTCTCTGCTACCTGGAACGCCATTGCATTTCTCTTCCTGGGATTTATCCGGATCAAGAGTTAAAAAATGGAAGGATCCCGGTGTTAACAAGCAGATCAACAGTGAATGGCTTTTGCTACCGGAAGGTGGAGACCTGAGGCCGGAAGCAAGTAGCGTTTGTGTGTCAATGTCTGAAGTGTATGTAAATGTTTAATTATACCCCTTTCATAATATACAATCTTTTCAGCCAATTTTTTTATGATGATCACAGACTTCAATTTTATACCCATTCCCATAGCAGAAAACTAAAAAAACGATATTCATGATTCATGACAAATTTCTCTTAGACTTTAACGAGCGAGATGTACGTTTAACGTGCGTCAAATGCAATATAGTGAAGACACCTGAATCAGCTTACAGGTTCTCCAGGCTAAATCTCGGGTTTTCTCCACCTCCCTCGCACGAACTAATGCGCCCAAGAACCAATTAATAAATTCAGCCTATTCTTAATTGTTTTCACTTTAATGGATTGGAGCGGGGATGAAGTACTGTAGTTTTAATTTAGTACTATGTATTGGCTGTATTTGTACCAAAAACAAAGTCTACGGGCAACACATGCTTTCCCACTAACACTGTTTAAAGTGTCCGAAAAATGAAGATTTACGTGAGACAGAGGTCTAAACGACCCCTTGCAAGAAGTGGTGGATAATTTCGTTAAGAGACGAGACATATACATATTTTAGAATTCATAAACATTTTTCCATAATTTAAACTAATTCCACGAGATTTGGATATTTTGGACGAGTCTGTAATATGCAAAAAGTTGAACTTATTTACCTACTAGGAAGAGAGAGATATTTTCTTACTCTTGTAATTCTTTTACGCCCTAATTGCACAATATTTTTATATTCACGAGGGAGCGCTAAACCTGTAAGGGAGAAACAGCGCCTGGGGGATTGCGAGGAATTAAGATTTAATCAGAGGAAAAAAAAAGTTTAGTCTCACTTCCTCGACTTAAAAGCCTTTCAGCAGAAATATGGCACCCATTTTGAATTTAAATATACCATAATCTAAATGCTATTTGCAGCTATATGCTAGTAAAAAATTATTTACAGCTTTCTTTCTCTTTAAAATAAATTCAGCCAATGGATTAATTTCATGCTCCTGAAGACCTGTGTTAATGGTACTTAAAAAAGTATCTTCTGAAGCAAATATCTTTTGTTCAAATTTGCTCTGAGGAAATAAATTACATCCCTTTGTTGGGAAAAAGTGCGCACTTCATCCAAATTCAGTTAAGTACTTTGACAAGAGCATGTTGCTTCTGATTCCTCTTCAATTCTCTGTATATCCTGCCAGGCCTTGGGTGATCCATTGAGTGATTTAGCTTCCGATGACGGTTTAGTACCGAAAGCACTAAAACAACTTTTATCCATTTCTCCGTGACTCTGTGTGTGTGTGTGTGTGTGTGTGTGTGTGTGTGTGTTTATTATATATATATATATATATATATATATATATATATATATATATATATATATATATATATATATATATATATATATAATTTATTATTAATAACACATAGGCCGTTTCCCACCAAGGCAGGGTGGCCTGACAAAGAAAAACTTGCATCATTCACTCCATCACTGTCTTGCCAGAGGAGTGCTTACACTACAGCTACAAAACTGCAACATTAACACCATTCCTTCAGAGTGCCGGCACCGTACTTCTCATCTCCAGGAATCAAGTCCGGCCTGCCGGTTTCCCTGAAACCCTTCATAAATGTTACCTTGCCTACACTCCAACAGCACGTCAAATCCTAAAAACATTTGTCTCCATTCGCTCCTATCTATTACGCTCACGCACGCTTGCTGGAAGTCCAAGCCCCTCGCACGCAAAACCTCCTTTACCCCCTCCCTCCAACCTTTTCTAGGCCGACCCCTACCCCGCCTTCCCTCCACTACAGATTTATGCACTCTCGAAGTCATTCTATTTTGTTCCATCCTCTCTATATGTTCAAACCATCTCAATAACCCCTCCTCAGCTCTCTGGATAATAGTTTTGGTAATCCCACACCTCCTCCTAATCTCCAAACTACGGATTCTCTGCATTATATTCACACCACACATTGCCCTCAGACATGACATCTCCACTGCCTCCAGCCTTCTCCTTGTTGCAACATTCACAACCCATGTCTCACACCCATACAAGAGTGTTGGCATAACTATACTCTCATACATTCCCCTCTTTGCTTTCATGGATAAAATTATCTGTTTCCA
>WNWK01002637.1:87500-107500 GCA_009830355.1 Cherax destructor | reverse complement strand
AGGTGTAGGAAGGCCAAAACCAAGTGGGCTAGAGAATGGAAGAAGTATAGAAGGAAAAGGACCCAGGAGAATAAGGAGAGCAGTCGTAGAGCCAGAAATGAATATGCACAGGCAAGAAGGGAGGCCCAACGACAATACGAAAATGACATAGCAGCAAAAGCCAAATCTGACCTAAAGCTGTTGTACAGCCACATCAGGAGGAAAACAACAGTCAAGGACCAAGTGATATGGCTGAGGAAGGAAGGAGGGGAGATCACAAGAAACGACCGCGAAGTGTGAGGAACTCAACACGAGATTCAAAGAAGTGTATCACAGAGAAGACAGAAGGGACTCCAAAAAGACGGAGAGGTGGGGTACACCATCAAGTGTTAAACAATACATACAACCGAGAAAGAAGTGAAGAGGCTGCTAAGTGAGCTAGATACCTCAAAGGCGATGGGGCCGGAGAACATCTCTCCATGGATCCTGAGACAGGAAGCAGAGGTGCAATGTGTACCACTAACAACAATCTTCAACACAGCTATCGAAACAGGGCGATTACCTGAGGTATGGAAGACAGCAAATGTAGTCCCAATTTTTAAAAAAAGAAGACAGACACGAAACATTAAACTATAGACCAGTGTCACTGACATGTATAGTATGCAAAGTAATGGAGACGATTATCAGGAGAAGAGTGGAGGAGCACCTAGAAAGGAATAAGCTTATCAACGACAGCCAGCACTGTCTCAGGGACGGGAAATCCTGTGTCACAAACCAACTGGAGTTCTATGACAGGGTGACAGCATTAAGACAAGAGAGAGAGGGATGGGTAGATTGCGTTTTCTTAGACTGTAAGGAGTTTGACACAGTTCCACACAAGAGATTAGTGAAAAAGCTTTAGGGCCAGGTAGGGATAACAGGGAAGGCCCTGCAATGGGTCAGGGAATACCTGTCAGGAAGACAACAGTGAGTCATTATACGTGGCGAGGTGTCAGAGTGTGCGCTTGTGACGAGCGGGGTTCCAAAGGGGTCAGTCCTAGGACCGGTGCTGTTTCTGGTATTTGTGAACATGACGGAAGGAATAGACTCAGAAGTGTCCCTGTTTGCTGATGATGTGAAGTATATGAGAAGAATTCAATCGGAGGAGGACCAGGCAGAACTGCAAAGGGATCTGGACAGGCTGCAGGCCTGTTCCAGCAACTGGCTCCTGGAGTTCAACCCCACCAAGTGCAAAATCATGAATATTGGGGAAGGGCAAAGAAGACCGCAGACGGAGTACAGTCTAGGGGGCCAGAGACTACAAACCTCACTCAAGGAAATGATCCTGGGTCGAGTATAACACCGGTCACATCTCCTGAGGCGCACTTCAACCAAATAACTGCTGCATCATACAGGAGCCTAGCAAACCTAAGAACAGCATTCCGTCATCTTAATAAGAAATCGTTCAGGACCCTGTAGACTGTGTACTTTAGGCCTATATTTGAGTATGCAGCACCAGTTTGGAACCCACACCTAGCCAAGCACGTAAGGAATCTAGAGAAAGTGCAAGGTTTGCAACAAGACTAGTCCCGGAACTAAGGGGCATGTCCTACGAGGAGAGGTTAAGGGAAATCGACCTGACGACACTGGAGAACAGGAGAGATAGGGTTGATATAACATATAAAATACTGGGAGGAATCGACAAGGTGTACAGAGACAGGATGTTCCAGAGATGGGAAACAGCAACAAGGGGTCACAGTGGGACGTTGAAGATTCAGATGAATCACAGGGATGTTAGGAAGTATTTCTTCAGTCACAAAGTTATCAGGAAGTGGAATAGTATGGGAAGTGATGTAGTGGAAGTAGGATCCATACATAGCTTTAAGAAAAGGTATGATAAAGCTCATGGAGCAGTTAGAGTGACCTAGTAGCGACCAGTGAAGAGGCGGGGCCAGGAGCTGTGAATCGACCCCTGCAACCACAACTAGGTGAGTACACACACGCACAAACAAACACAAACTCACACGCACACACACAAAACAGACCAAGTGTCTATCTACAAAAACACTTGAGTGGAAAAGAAGGGAAAGCATGGTACACAAATGCTGATGGAATTACAAGACTGATGAATAAAACGAGCGAATAATAGAGACAGTCCCAGATATCACAGACAAAATTCAGAGAGATAAGAGTAGCAATTTTCTTAGATGGATATCAAATTATGAGGAACAACAAAGGAAACAAAGGAGGGGAATATCAGCACTGTTATTCAGGAAGCAGTGGATTTTTTTTTTATTAATTGAGAGGAATAAACCCTGTCAAATGACTACATTTCATGCATACTCAAGACTTAGAGAATCCAAGGTAGTGATAGCAGTGATGTATAACCTCCGACTAAACAACAGTAGACCAAGAAAAGAATACGTCGTTTCCAAAGTGATACACTAATAACCACCACCTCTTTGATAAGTTGGACACCATAGCAAAGCAGAGCCTAAATAAGCAATGCAAAGCTGCTGATCGTGGTTGACTTTCTACATGGTAGACAGAGAATTGGAAGTCACACGAGGGGACCTTAAGTAGGGGGGCTAAGATGATGGAAAACTATGTGCTAATATGTCAAGGACACATCCACACAGACGGGGATGAACTATGCAGACTAGATCTAGTATCATCCCTAAGAAAGGCGACATAGATTAAATATAATACGAGAGGCCTTTCAGTGCAAGCGAATACTTAATGGAAGTAAATATGAAAAAGAACATTCGACGGGAAAAGGTGATAAACCAAGCATCAATACGAGAAGATTACACAGGTGCGATGCTACTCTTGGATGCCAATGGTATGAAGAGAATGAGTCCATAGTTCATCCACAAGTGTATTGAAACAAAACGAAAAAAAAAATATAACAGATAACAGGGAAGTTGAAAAGCCGAAAACGAATACGCAAGGATAATGAGAGATCCTCATTGACTAGTTGAGAATGACATTGAACTGAAAACTAAATTTAAACCAAAGTTATTATACAATCACGTTAAAAGGAAGAAAACAACAATGGGTCACTTAGACAAAAAAGCTCTTTTAGAAATGACCAAGAAGACTTCGAAGAGCTGAAAAAACGAATTATGGCATTTTTAGAGGAAATTGGGATATTAACAGAGGGATGGGGGGAGAAGGGGGAGGGGGAGGTGGGGGAGGGAAAGGGAGAGAGTGAGAACGCCTCAACAAGTAACTGATAATTCAGACAAAAGGGGTGAAGAAATTACTGAGTCAGCTAGGTATCTCGAGGGCAGTGGGACCAGATAATATTTCTCTATGGGTCCTGAAAGAGGAAGCTGGATCAAGGAATATCTGAAAGATAAAAACCAAAGATGGAGTATCCGGGAATTGTGTTACATGAGCCAAGTGTAATAAGCGGAAGTTCCAAACGGATCAGTACTTGGACCTGTCCTCTTTCTGGTTCACGTGAACGACAAGCTAGAAGAAATAATCTTATGTATCCTTTTTCGGCGATATAAACTTAACGAGAATAATAGAAACTGAGGACAAGAAACAAGACTACAAGTGGGCCTTGGACAAGCTAAAAGAGTTGTTCCGCCCTAGCAAATGCAGTGTTATTAATACTGAAAATGAGTAGACTCGAAGGATAAAGGCTGCAAACTCGAGGAGGACCTGGGGAATCAACTGAATAACCTCTGCAGCAAACGGTTGTCAGGCGAATTAAAAATAAATTTGCTTGACACGAAAACTAACTTTTATAGCTTTTAAGACATGTAATTGATAAAACAATTGCAAGTCAACTGCAGTGGATGTATGAGCTTCAGTAGTTGCACACTAACAATGGAAAATTACCAGAACATAATGATAATCACAGGAAATTGTCTGAAGCGCGACAAGATTGTCTGTTGCTCATTTAATCAAAATGAAAACAGATCAGCCGAACCTTTGATGATTAATGACATGTCACACACGTTATATATTTCCGATTATTACCACTTTCAAGACACTTATGGGTTTGGGTATCACTTTCATCTTTACTTAGGGTCGTGCTGGAGACTATCTTCCTTCATCGTTCTTTTTTGGCTGGACTGTGTTCTACAACCCACCTGTTTCCTTCTACTGTATTTTCATATTCCATTACCTTCACTGCATCGCTCCTGAACATGCGTTTGTAGTTGTAACGCGTAAGGCCTAGAACCACACCATTTCTTCCCTCCTTGGCTTAAATAGCAACTCTCTTCTTGCCGAATAAGGCAAGAGAAAATTTGTGTATGCAGTAATTTCGCAAAAATCATTCCGAACCTAACGAAAATAAATATTTCATTGTGTTTGCTTATTATTAAATTACTGTAAACTTATATAAAATATATATAGTTGGATTAGGATAAATTAAATTGCGCTTGTTATAATAAGGTTAGGTAAGCTATCTAAGGTTCTTTTGGTAAAAAAATATTAATTTTTACGTTAACATAAATGAAAAAAATATATCTTTAAACGTAGAGAAAATTTTAGAAAGGACTTAATTTTAAATGAGTTCTTGCTAATTGACCAGTTTTACTTATTTGGCACGATATTACACACACACACACACACACTTCATTCATCTTCCCCCTCCCTGTAGGTACTGAGAATCACCATAAGAGCGTAATAACCCCACACTCTGGGAACACCTCGACACAGCTCTGCAGGTTGATAATGAGGGCGCTAACTCACCTGTGAAACATGCCTTTAAGGGAGATTTAACACGAAATGAAGATGAAGAAGCTTTTTTTGTTGTTGTTATTCAACAATTCGGAGTACTACTAACGAAAATTTTATTTTGTGTCCTACAATTCAGAATAAGGAAATATGTATTTTTAACTTATGAAAATATTAAGAGTAATTTTTTTTTATAACGGTCTTTAATTAACTATCGAATTAATAGAGTTAAAACGCTGGTGATAATCATTCTGTGTAATTAAAATAAGAAGTGGTTGACTAACATGCGATGAAGAAGACTAGTATTTCTTCGCCTTATTAGACTTCCCGAGTGCAAAAGTCAGTTTTCCGGTACCTTGTTTGCCTCTATCCCGAACTACCGATTTCGTTGATTCATTTCTGATGTATACTTCCCAACATGTGAAGGATGTGCAATCACATTTGCTCTCTCCTAATATTCCTGATCGAGGTGTTAAGCTCTTTCGACTCCTGGGTGTGTGAAACGTTCTCTTCTAAAACAACTTGCAGGCAGAATCGCTTATTCCTTTCTCTCTCACGTGCAACTTTCTCTTAAAGTGAAGCTTCTCTTGTTTTCGTTTCGACTATAGTCTATGAGTAATCGCTTCCTATAGTTTTAATATCAAAGAGAGTTATTCTTCCATATTACTACAGAATTTTCTATAAGTGTTTGTGACTGACGACATTGTTTCATACCTCCTGGTTCTTTGCTTTCTAATTGCTTTTCTTTCATAAATTTACTCCCTTTCCAGTGATCAATTATTTTTGTCTTATCCAGTGTCTGTGGATACAAATCAAGGATACAAATCGAGAATTTCCTGTCTCTTCAGCTACTTGAAGACCAGAAAAACCGTTGCGATTTTCCAGCTCCTCAGTTTTCATCATCTCTACTTTTAGTCTCTGACATCTCCCTTTTCATCCCGGTTTTTTACCAAACTATCCAATTGCCCCTGGAATGTAACATAGATTCGAATATTTCGCTCATCACATGACTCTTTCTCCTCTTCGGAGAGTGATCCATCCTCGTTCTCCGGGTTTGTTATACGAATCCTTAAAATCATCTTCATATGTGGACTTCGAAGAGTTTTGATTTCAATGTATCGTTTAATACTATATCGTTTTCAAAGTTGTGTTTTATTTCCCCCTTTACTTTTGCTAACTCCTGATTCCTCTGTTCAGTTCCTTCTTTTGTGCTGATCTTCAGTGTTATTATAGTATCTAAACAGATCTGGGTGATCCATTACCACTGTTCTTTTTTCTTTCCGTCTTCATAAAGCGAATGAATATCTTTGCCTTTCGCATATTTCGGATATTCTAGTGTTTAGTATTCTTTTTCAACATTTTTCCAAGTTTGTTTCCAACATTGCTTCATATGTATTATTATTAGTGTAGCTGATGTTCTGTTGGCCGCTCATACTCTTCTTCCTTCTGAATTTATTATTGCAAAGCAACTAGTTGTGTAATTTTTGAGTTTCGGTCGTCTACTCACTAGGCTTAGCTTGTAAAAGAATGCAACTGTCTACCAGTTACCGTTATTACTGTACCTATTGCATACTGCAATGTGAATATTTATCATTGTTTAGGATTTACATATCTTTTCACAGCTCCACTGTTCTCTAATCAAAATACCTGCCTACTAATCTATGAATGTTAATGCTCAAGAATACTTTTTTCGTAATTTCTGCTTGTGTTTTGGGTTTCCGTCCATTGTCCGTGTTGATTTCCAGCTCTATCTTGCGTTTCTGTTGTAAGAGAGGGAGTGCATGTCGTCTTCCTCGCCTCTGAGGTTTTATGTAAATTTCAAGAGATTAGTTATTTCCCCTAGTTTTCCTAACAGATTCCTTTTGACTTGTGTAAATTTCTTCGTTTGGTCTCGTCAAAGGTATTCTCACTCTCACTCCCCTAACCCTGCTATTCACCCCATCTTCCAACTTTCTCTTGTGCTGAAGTGTGTGACTATCTTTCTCTTTCTCATATAACTTTCCCCGAGCTGCATTGCGTGTCCCTTTCCCCCACAAACTTTCTCTTGATTGAAGTGTGTGCCTGTTTCTCCTGCCTCCCCTTTCCAGATGAACTTTGCCATCAACTGCGAGAGTAATCTTCACAGCTCCGCGTGCTGAAGTGCCAAGCCTGAGCACTTGTCACGAAGTGAAGGCTCCGTGCCTCCAACTTTCTCACACCAAATCTTGAAGCAACTCAGAGTAATTCAAGATATCTTACGTATATATAGATAATAATTCCACAAATGCCAAATATGTTAAGGTTTTTTTAATGGGTCTACTGAAAATTACATGATTCCAAAGCTACAAAAAATGTGTGTGTGTGTGTATGTGTATGTGTGTGTGTGTGTGTGTGGGTGTGGTGTGTGTGGTGGTGTGTGTGGTGGTGTGTGGTGGTGTGATGTGTGGTGGTGTGTGTGTATGTGTGGTGTATGTGTGTAGTGTGTGTGGTGTGTGTGTGTAGTGTGTGTGGTGTGTGTGTGTGTGTGTGTGTGGTGTGTACTCACCTAATTTTGGTTGCAGGGGTCGAGACTTAGCTCCTGGCCCCGCCTCTTCGCTGTCCGCTACTGGGTCTCTGCTCTCCCTGCTCCATGAGCTTTATCATACCTTGTCTTAAAACTATGTATGGTTCCCGCCTCCACTATATCGTTCGCTAGACTATTCCACTTCCTAACTACTCTATGGCTGAAGAAGTGCTTCCTAACATCCCTTTGACTCATCTGAGTCTTCAGCTTCCAGTTGTGTCCCCTTGTTTCTGTGTTCCCTCTCTGGAACATCCTGTCACTATCTACCTTGTCGATTCCCTGCAGTGTGTGTGTGTGTGTGTGTGGTGTGTGTGTGGTTTGTGTGTGTGTGGTGTGTGTGTGGTGTGTGTGTGTGTGGTGTGTGTGTGGTGTGTGTTGTGTGTGTGTGTGTGTGTGATGTGTGTGGTGTGTGTGGTGTGTGGTGTGTGTGTGTGGTGTGTGTGGTGTGTGTGTGTGTGTGTGGTGTGTGTGTGTGTGGTGTGTGTGTGTGTGTGTGTGTGTGTGTGGTGTGTGTGTGTGTGGTGTGTGTGGTGTGTGTGTGTGTGTGTGTGTGTGGTGTGTGTGTGTGTGTGTGTGTGTGTGTGTGTGTGTGGTGTGTGTGTGGTGTGTGGTGTGTGTGGTGTGTGGTGTGTGTGTGTGGTGGTGTGTGTGTGTGGTGGTGTGTGTGTGTGGTGTGGTGTGTGTGTGTGTGGGGTGTGTGGTGGTGTGGTGTGTGGTGGGGTGGGTGTGGTGTGTGTGTGTGTGGTTGTGTTGAGGGAGAGAGAGGGAGAGGAGGAGGGGAGAGAGAGGGGAGAGAGAGAGAGAGAGAGAGAGAGAGAGAATTAATTATTCATGAGACCTTCAAATTCTCATTTTCTCGTAGTGTTCATATCAGTATAATTTCTCGCGCCCTCCTTTTCTTTTCTCTTTCAGCTTCCTTCCCCTTCCCTTCCCTTCCCTTGCTGTGACATTCATGGTTGCTAAAGAGGAAATATTTGAAGTGCCTCTGTTCATACGGATCCGTAACGAGACTCCTCGCATCCCGCCCCCAAAAGCTACTTTTTATGCAGGACAAACTCACCTAATCACGGTGTAGGCGCAGTTCCTTATGGAAGGTATCCCTCCATAGCCGGAGAAGGTAATATTCCTTGCAAATGAGAGACTCGCCTTAATTTCTGAGTGTGGGAGGCACCAAAGTGTCTTTGGAGTCTGGGAGGCAAGAGAAGGTATCATTTTTTTCCCCGGCTATATATAATCCAAGCTCACAACATTCCGTACTTTGGCAGCACGTCTTTCACGTCCTTAGGAGATGGAGGATCGAACCCTACTTCATTCCTTGCGCCGACTCGCCACTTGATTAACACATGAGAAAAAATAAATACTATACTTCAGAAGTATATACTATAATATCGGAAGTAAAATACATTTCTGACTTTAGAGGTACCATGCATTATTGACCAAGGAAGCACAATACTTTGATCACTTTAGTATACCCAATTCAGCAACGACTATGAGTAGCGCAATACACACATTACTAAATTAAGCATCATGCATTAGAGATTATAGAAAGAACTATAATGATAACATGAGCACTATAATTGTGATGACTATAGGATGCATGAAATAATGATGACTAATATGAAGCATCATACATCTTTGCTAGAAGCACCATACATCCTTGCTAGAAACACCACTCATTCCCTACTATTAAGACACGAAGTTCCCTGGATGATGCGTCAAACTTCATTGATTAAATCATCCATTAAACTTCCTTTCTATAAGTTACTTTGATTACGAATATTATTCTTTTATCTTTTATTCTCTGGGAAGCGTTATACCCGTAAGGTTCCATGATAATAAAGCCTTTTATACCATGAACCTTGTAAACACTATGGTTTAAAATTATCGTATCATTTACCAGGCTTATTAAAAGTCAAATAACAAGAGTCATGTCAGAAACAAAATAGTACATTGTTCCGCTTCAATATTTTTTTGTAAAAACTGATTTTTAATTAACGTAAATACACTTTTGCACATTACCTCTGACAAAATGAGAGCGTATACCAAAGGTCTGAACATAATGCTTGCAGAACAAACATATTGAGAATGCTACTCTCACATGGGATTCCTTAATAAACCTTCCAAGAAACATTAACACAAGAATTAATATGTATGCGGCTGTTATTAGTATTGATTTAGAATATTTAATTAAATGCATATTATGTATTTTGTTTCCAGTATGTTCAGTTTTCTGGGACATCCTATATATTATAGGTTCAGACTTATATCTTCAGTTCCAGTTTGATTCCCCGGCATAGTCCCAGCGCGGGTCTTGGCCTTTAGACTTCTGTGCCATCCTCTACTATGGGTCGGGAATTCTGGGGCGCCCTGTACTTTTTCAAAATTATAAAAATCCTTACAGTGAACGGAATGTTTAAAATAAGCTCCTTTTTTCCCAAAAGCATTACACCGACGTATTCTAATTGTAAACTCAAGTCAGAGGAAATATTTTCTAATCAAACACCTTCGTCAGGGCTGCCGAGGGCGAGTGTTGCTTTAATGCTCCTTACTGAAGACATTATGCAGTTTTCTGCTTATAGTGCTAGTGTCCTTCGGCAATTTGCTTTCCTTAAGGGATGAATTCATTACTGTTTTATTATTCTCAGGCTTTCAGAGTTACGAACTAGCGTAAAATCAATAGGCTTTTATAAGCTTTATCGTTTAGTAATTCTTGAGAGCCGATCAATTAGTTTTTTTTTTCCCCACGGGTAAGCGCTAAACCCATAGGGATCACGCAGCTCCTTTGGAATGGGAGTCAATTAGGTTTGAGGCGAAGTGGAGTGTATTTCCAATTCTTTCATCCTGCATCAAGGTCGATCGATCACAATCTGAGGAGAAAACTGCCTCGTAAACGATCACAGAAAATAAGCTTTAATTATCAGTAATACGAAGAGTTTTTAAATTCTTGTTATTCCTAGAAACAATCGATCTGGCTTGTTTGTTTCAGAATTAAATAACAATATTAATATACATAGTGTTTTACATCATGAAGATGTAACAACAATTATTGTTAGTCTTCGTGAAAGTAAACCTGTGAGAGTTATTCAGCACATGGCTTTATTCTCCTACCTAACTTTCAATTCGTTAGTGGTAAAGGTAAACAAGACCAAGAGGAAAGTAAGAACGAAATCTTTTCAATTTAAACATCTTATTCTCCCAGAATACAGAGCCGTGACAGCTGGCTCTCCGCTTCCTCTGGAAATCAATCAGTCGGCTTCTGCTCCGTAATTAAATATCTCATAACATGCCCGATGTCGAACCTTTGTAGTAAATTCCTCCTGAGACACAAAGCATTTCAATTTTATACTTATCCACGTCTTAATAACACACTGTTACTACGCACTTTTTTTTTTGCGTGTCTGTTGTTCAGTGTTCTTCTATACATGCTTTTGCTGCTTCTTTTTGTTATTATAGGTTCTCTGATATTACCTCTTCCTGTTCTCACTCGCTGTTATTTTCCCCTCTTCTGCTGCTGCTTCTTATCCATCTTTTTCTCCTCTCCCTGACTCTTGATCTGCTTCTAATTAGTTATCTCTGAAAGAGAACTTTCAAATAGTTGCATTTTTCCTTCTACAATATTTTCATTTATAACTTGAGAATCCTTCATCCAATCGGCTTCATCTTTGCAACGCTAGTGTTGCAGAACTATGCAATAGTTCATGCAACTATTGGAAATGTGCAGGTGCCCGTTGGTTAATTTTATACAAACTATTCTCGGATTTCTTTTCCCTTATAACAACTTGACAAAGCCTCTTCTGATGGCCTTCAGTCATTCAACACCAATTTATCGTATTTAGAAGAGGGTTGGGATTGCTAATGGAGTGTGTCAGTGCAAATCCGTTATTATTTTCAAAATAGTGTATTTTTTTTTCCGGTGCTATAAATTCATGGCGTTGTTTTCCACTATAAACGTAAAACACTGATGCATCTCAATTGCAGAAAGTGTCACTATAGGTTTAGACACTATACTGTGGATCAGAATTTGCAATTTTTCTAGCATAAAGTAGGAAATGTAAGCTTCTTTAGGATAACTAGAGAACATATCATCTGATCGGTTTCTAACGTTTATCGCTGCTTTATTTTGCTGAAACGAAGTTTAACATGCTTAATGGGCTGTGTAAGTACAAAGTTGCCAATTTTATTCAACAAATTGTTACTGGGGTTCCTGTGCAATAGCTGGAGAATGCCTCTTTCGACCGGCGTCAAACTCTACAGTGTTCTTGTGGGTTTTCTCTGTATTCGTTTAAATTTGCCTGGTCTTTATGTAATTACACTGTTGTATGTTATCTAAAGAATGGGTCACGTATTATGTTTTGTTGGTGCCAATTTTCCAAGGGCATTAAACAATTACTGGTGTATCATAATTAACTTCCAGGAGAACTACAACGTTAGTCTGACTCTCAGAATTTCAAAGCTAAAAAAAAAAAAAAATATCATCCTTTACAGGTCTGTAAGACATTTGAAATCTGAATATATTTAGGAGAACTGGAAAAAAATACCTTTTTTTTTTTTTTTTTTGCTCAAGTCTGAGAAATTTATTCGCATATAATGCTATAATATGTGAGAGTTGATTTGTAGCCTACGTCTCTTGAAAATAATTGTCACCATTTTAATATTTATGCGTAAGCCCTAAACTAGTGATGGTGGTAGTATAGCGCCTGGCGGACGAGGTAATCAGACTTGTTCAATGTGGAAAACAGCTCCAGTTCCTTGGACCAAAAATTCTTGACAGGCGTCGAGACACCTCTGTTTAATGAAATGAACTGCAACTTATATTCTATTTAAAACTAATAGGTTTTAGCGGCGTACTTGTAGCTTACCTATCACCCGGAGGCCTGGTGGCTACACCTCTCGCTTCACACACGGAGGGCCTGGGTTCGATTCCCGGCAGGGTGGAAACATTTCGACGTGTTTCCTTACACCTGTTGTCATGTTCACCTAGACGCAAATAGGTACCTGGGTGTTAGTCGACTGGTGTGGGTCGCACCCTGGGGGACAAGATTGAGGACTCCAATGGAAATAAGACAGACAGTCCTCGATGACGCACTGACTGTCTTGGGTTATCCTGGGTGGCGAACCCTCCGGGGTTAAAAATCCGAAGAAAATCTTATCTTATCTTACCAGTTTTGAGGGTTGTTCTACCCTTGCAGCCTAGCCCAGAACCCAGACATCCCTGGCATGTTTTCAGGTACATGGGTTTACTGCAGCTGTACTTACTGGAGTCTGCTTTTTCAAAAAGTTTGTCGCTTTTGCTTCTGTTTCTTATTCACCTCTCTTTGATATCCCTAATGGTGTTATTTCTGTTTATGCCGATACTGGCGTTACTTATCTTACTGCTCATCCTTCACATTCTTTCCTTTCCTCCTGCTTTCGCTTTTATATCTTGCTGCTTCTGCTGCTGTTCCGGACGCTTCAAGTCCCCATAAAAAGCCACCTTCTCATTTGCCAATCAAATATGCAAGGCGTGGGGCTGACGACACGATAGGGAAAAGGTTTTAAGTCCATTATCTCTGGACAGATAATCGATGACCGGCCTGATTGAGACACCCCCACTCTGTTTACCTACCCGGCCTCTTGGAGGGGCTAACATGAGGCGACCGTCGCATGGACCACCATCATGGTTGATGAAGGCCGTAGTGTTGTTAGTAGTATGGCAGGTATTGCAGACAAGAATGGTAAATACACACTTGGTGCAGAGGAAACGCTCTCTATTAATAAGGGTTTGCTTTACATCTAGTGTCATTTTACCATGGTAAAATGACACTGTTTTTACCATTCTTGTCAGCAATACCTGCCATACTACTTACAACACAGCGGCCTTCATCAACCATGATGGTGATGCATGCGACGGTCGGATATAAGGGCGAAATATATTTTTGTTCTTGATGGTGCAATGATCTTTTGTTACTTAATTAAAGAAATTTCTATATTGACAGAGCCATAATCTACACACTACTCTTGACAAGGTGTTCAGCCAAGGAAGAACAAGTCACGCTACTGTGGCTTGAATAATTTTCAACTTGTTAACATCATCGAAAGAAAACTTTAGTTGATGTGTCCGTCCGTTCTGGCTTATTATCAAGCCAATTAACTGGCAAAAATAAGCACAGTGAAAACGGCACACGAAAGAAAAATTAGCAGTGTCAACATTCTGGTTCATCTCATCAACATACAGAAGATGTAAGAAACAGCCAGGAAGAAAAGTAAAATGGATTTGTTAAGGGATAAGTAGAGTAGCTCCTGCAGGATGTGCCATATAAGTCAGGTTTATGTTTATGTAAACCTGCGGGCTACGGACAGCAACAGCATGGATGATCAGGCAGTCACGAGAATAGCCTGGCCCCAGACACGCATGAGAGACTGCAATATGGATTACAATTAAATATATACAGCTGCCGTTATTCATCGATGGAATTTTAATAATAAAAAAAAGAACATATGAAGCTTTCAAAAATTATTTTGCCCTTTATCCCATCAATGGTAAATAATAACATTAAGTTAGATTCTAGTTGTCATAAAAACTTTTGTAATTTGCGCACACACACACACACACACACACACACACACACACATTTTGTATGGTAACTCTATTGGATTTTCCTCTAACATAAACATCTTTGCAGTGATATGTTTATGGAGAAGAGAAATACTTCTAGAGTAAAAGAGTGGAAACATTAAGTAATGTTGTGCTCATGGGAAGACAGAAGACAATATTCACTTTGATTGCATGCTAGGAGAACGCTCAGGAGGAATCTCTCAGTGTAAACTAGGGATTGAGGTGGACATCAGTGTGTTGTTGGCAGTGTAGGTGATAGAGGTGAAAATAGTGATGTAGGTAGTAGGGATGCTGGTGTCGGAGGTGGTTGGTGGTGTAAGAAAATTGTAGTGGTGGTGGTGTGTGGGTGTAGTATAGGTAGAATGTAGGTGGATAGTGAAGCATAGGTTAAGTGTGGGTGGAGTTATGGAGGTGGAGCTAAAGGAGTTATGGAGGTGATGGAGTGCAAGTGGTGGAGGAGGTAATGTTGGATGTGGTTCAGTATCATGTGCTCATACTGTAAAAAAAAAAAAAACTTACCTTCATTATTAATTAGCTGACAACAATATCAAGTATCGCTATCTTAAAAAATAGGTCTTATCATTACGAATATATCACAATGGTGACTAAGTGATACGCCACCTAAATCACAGTAAAATAAAAAAAACATTAATATGGATATTAGTTGCAATCCAAACCATGGTCATAATTCATTGTGTTGGTAATGACCGTGGTGTTAGTCAGGGAGGTGGTGGTGATAGCAGTAGTGGTGGCTGTGATGGGGGCAGTGTTGGTATCGGTGGTGGTGGAAGCAGTGGTGGTAGTGGTTGTGGCGGCAGCAGTGATGGAGGTGGTGACAGTGGTAGCAGTGGTGATATTGGAGGTGGTAGTAGTGGTGGTGGTAGTGGAGGTGGTAGCAGTGGTGGTGGTAGTGGAGGTGGTAGCAGTGGTGGTGGTAGTGGAGGTGGTAGCAGTGGTGGTACCAGTGGTGGTGATAATGGAGGTGGTAGCAGTGGTGGTACCAGTGGTGGTGATAATGGAGGTGGTAGCAGTGGTGGTACCAGTGGTGGTGATAATGGAGGTGGTAGCAGTGGAGGTGCCAGTGGTGGAGATGGTGGCAATGGTGGTGGTGGAAGTGGTGGTGGAGGTGGTCCCAGTGGTGGTGCCAGTGGTGGTGCAGGTGGTGCCAGTGGTGGTGCAGGTGGTGCCAGTGGTGGTGCCAGTGGTGGTGCCAGTGGTAGTGGTGGAGGTGGTGCCAGTGGTGGCAGATGAGGTGGTAACAGTGGTGGAGGCAGTGGTGGTGGCAGTGGGCATGGTGGTAGTGGTGGAGGTTGTAACAGTGGTGGTAGCAGTGGAGGCAGTAGTGGTGGCAGTGAGGATGGTGGTGGTAGCAGTGGTGGAGGTAGTCGTAGTGGTGGTGGTGGTGGCGGCGGCAGCAGTGGAGGTGGTAGTTCTCTCCTCCTGCCACTGAGGTCAGGCAGCTGTCACGCTTCCAGCCAACACACAACTTAATCTAATTAATTCTTCCATCCTGTGCACTCGACCTGGTAAAACTTCTCCGACTATTTTTCTCTCGCGTTTTCTTTCCTATTACTTTTTGTATTTTTTCTTGTCCGGTTTCTACTCTATATCTGTTTTTCTCGCTCTCTCAATGTACTTCTCTCCATTCCCATCTTTGTTTTCCGATTTCAATTTTACCCTGTCGGAATCCATCCACCTGTTCATAAATTCATGTTCCACGCTCTCTCTCTCTCTCTCTCTCCACCACTCTTTCTCTCCATTCTTTCATCCTCCTCCTCACGCCTTCCCACTTCTCTACTTCCTAGACTTTCCTTCCTCTCCATCTTCCTTTAACCACCAAGCACCAGCTGCTGTGTTTGGCCTCATTTTGGTGTTGGCCTGTAAAGACGCCATAAATCAAAATATTCCCTTATTAATGCAAGGCTTAACGGATTGACGTTCATATATCAGCCTTAGACAAAATGCTCACGCCACGCTTGCGCTGTTTGCTTCAGTTTAGAGGAGAGACTCGTCTTCACTGGAACTTGTATCGGTGACAAATTTTCTGTTTCATGTCCAAGGGCATTTTACCTAGCGATTCTTGATAGTAATAGTGTTAATTTTTGTCTAATTCCATTGAGGGCTGCAGTTGTATGCAGCACTCATAGCAAGCCGTATATTTACTCAGATGCATCCTGTCGCCGCTGCCATTCCCTAAGTAACTCATCACTGCTACCATCACCTGCAGTGGCTTCGATTCCTCAAATCAGGAATTGTTTTTCCCAAAGAAGATTTTGATTTTCTTCGGTAAACGGAGAGAGTTGTTAGAGTTTGGCCACAAGCGTGGGTGGTGTGCAAAGCATTCAGTCATCATTTTTGTATTTAACCTTTCTCCTCATCACAAGTTTACCTTGAATGGCGCAGACGTAGTAGTCTTTTTTGGGTTATGAACCTTGTAAAATCATGGTACAGTATCTGATAACACTGGTCTGCATTTGGAATGTTTTTAATTTTTATTTTTTTATTCATGGTTGCGATCTTACATATTCTTGGGCTGCTGATTGTAAATATCTAAACTATTTTGCTCTATCTTGTAAGGATTTTAAATAAAATACAAATTAATGATAATAAAAAATGTGATTTTTTAATAAATTGTTACTTTATTAAAATTAGACAAGTAATCATAGAAAAACACATTATTAGTTTTAAGAATATATGAATTCCAAATCGACATGAATCAAATCAAATGATTTAAAAAAAATGCTCCTAATGGTTAGCCTACATATTGAATCAAAGGAAGGAGGACCGCTTTGATTTTCGCTTGCGCTGTGCATCGAGACCATTACGTTTCAATGACCAGCAGTAATCCGCCATCATGATGACATTCCATTTGTCCTGGTATCGAGTTTTCATGGTGCAAATATCCTGATGGAACCGCTATCCTTGTTCCTCACTGTAGTCCCCACAATTGTTGGGAAAATAGTCAAGATGTGAGTGCAAAAAATGCATCTTCACACTCATTCTAGACCCAAGGTGTTGGAAACTTGGAATCAGGTCTTGGATCATTTTTTCATATTCGGGGGAGCGCATGTTTCCCAGGAAATTGTGGACAATCTGCTTGAATGAAAACCAGGCATTCACCTCGACACCAGTTAATGCTTCATCAAAATGCTTGTCCTTCATCAATTCCCGAATCTGAGGACCAACAAAAAATTCCTGCCTTTAGCTTGCCTTCACTTATACGAGGAAACTTTGACTCCAGGTACTTGAAAGCAGTTCCATTCTTGTTCAAGGCCTACACAAAATTTTTCATAAGCCCTAATTTGATGTGGAGTGGAGACAGCAGAATTTTCTTGGGGTCAACTAGTGGCACAGTTTTCACGTTGTGATTTCCGGGTAAGAAGCTGGTTCTTGGTGGCCAGTCTTTTTGTTCATAGTGCTGGCTGTCTGCCCTACTATCCCAAAGACAGAAAACAGGGATACTTGGTGTATCCGCCTTGAAGACCTAGTAAGAGAGCAATAACTTTTAAATCACCACAAATGAGAAAACTGTGATTCTGGTACTTGATTGCAGATGTTAGTGTCTTCATATTTGCGTACGTTTCTGACATTTGGACACCATGGCCAATTGGCACAGATGCAGTTGTGTTGCCATTGTAGAGAAGTACAGCCTTTAAACTTCTTTTAGAAGAATCAATGAAGAGTCTCCATTCATCTGCTTTTATATGACATCCCCATGTGTTCACTAAGGCCAGAAATATTTGAACACAAAACTAAAGATTCCTCTTTGTCAAAGAACTGAGTGAATTCCGCTTCACCATGACGGTACCAAGCGAATGTTGTTCCAAGGGCTAGAAGCCTGTGTTCCTTCAGTCTAGAGCCAAGTAACTGTGCATATTCTTTCGGAAGGTTAAGGTCTCTTACCAAGTCATTAAGGGTTTGGGATCGTCATTTGTTGGTGGTTCATAGTCTACTTCCATCTCCTTAGAATCACTGGTATCAGACTCTGGTGAAATTTGCCATGTCTCAGGTGGCACAGGTACAGAAATATCTTCAGTGTGTGGAACAGCCTTATTGCTGAAGGAATATTTGGGTATATTATGCGATATTTAGTCTTCTTGTTGAATCCAGTTACTTTAGTCATACAAAAGTAGCAGTCATCATGGTGGTTCATCTGCTCCCGCCATACCATTGGTACTCCAAAGGGCATACATTTAAGTTTTCCAACTGACCACATTTGGAGCTTACTGATGCAACTCTTGCAAGCTTTGTGTGGTGCAAATGGTTTGTCCTGGTCTCCAAGTTTGCATCCAAAATAAGCAAAGTAACAGAGCTTCAATAAATGAGTAATGTTGCTCCGGGAATCTGAAGGGTGAATTGCCCGCAGACATAGCAAAATATGTCTGGTGAATTTATGCAGCCTCTAGACATATTAGTAATCTGAAAATGAAGAAATATATATATTAGATTTAACATTTAAGTCAATATAAGGTAAGCATTTTATTTGGTAATATACCACTTTCTCATTTACTTATGGTATACGAAGATAGAAAAGTAACGTCTCCGTATAACTTGACAACCTGATGTCATAGAGATGAATAAAAAACAATGAATCACTATTTTCCATACATATACCGAAACAGATACCACAGAGTCAATAAAAAAATCATGCAGACCAGTGTAATTTGCTTATTGAACACAGCGTACTCCTTACAGGAGCTTTAGATTAATTAACACACACACGCAATGTACCCATACGTGGCATAAATAAATATAACAAAAGTATACAAATAAATTTAGGGGTTATTATTAAAGCATATACATTTTTATCTTTTCTTTTAAATGAGTAAGGGTATATATTAGTATGATATATTACATGAAAATTTTATGAACATTACATAAACAGCATCATTGCAAATGTTTTCAGTCAGAAAATATGGAAGTTATTATCGTATTGAGCAACAAGAGATCCCATTGTTAACTTTAATATTTTTGGTACAGCTTTAGATATTAAAGCTTCTTATTAGCGATTTCTATATGATAGCCTAGATTATTATAATAAAAAAGCGCTAAACCCACTGGGGTCATACAGCGCTGAAGGGCAGGGGGTGTTGTTGGTTCATAGAATAACAAGCGTGGAGAGGATAACAGTTAGAAAGGGCCGTGAGAAATGCTAAAAGAAGTATTATCAAAGTTTGTGTAATAAATCGGTTATAGTCAAAAAGTCAGAGGGAGTTCAAAGGTGGGGCCGTCAGCGAGGAGGGAAGATAAAGTCAGGGAGTTAGAGCGGCGACGACATCGGATAGCCTAGAGAAAAGTTAGTCAATTAAACAATCCTCTCGTCGTATATAATATCCTGATTTCAGTGTGTATACCTGAGGAATACATCCCCTGACTGAAATACTTCTCTCAGTACTTTCTTCAGTTTTATAAATAATCTCTTTCAGTAATTTGTAGATAGCTGAACACAGCTGAACGTAGCCAAGAGGCTACTTCCGTGGGGTCCTTATCCTACATTACTTTTTATTCTAAATATTTCAGTCTTGAAAAAAGTTGCCAATAAAATGAAGAAGGAATACGTCTCGACCCGCGTCTCAATCTTGTCCCCACATAAACAACAGAGTTCATACCGCCTTAGGCAGACTTGTGGGTCATGCAATTCACTGCTCACACTTCGCTAAATAGATCTGAACGTTGCACGGGCTTGTCACACCTGCTGCAGCAGTTTTCTTTCATTTTGGTTTTCGTGTTTTGTACCATAATCTAACGTAAAACAAAATTTAATTGCAGGTAATGTTCAGAAACTGATGCCGAGAATCACGTATGAACATGATTATTGTGAAACTAGGACAGGTTGCATCATGCTCTTAAAGCAGTGTGACGCACCTCTTACCTCATTACTTCCTAATGAAGGAGATATTAAACCCAATGTGATTTTTTTGAGCAACGCACTTCATTAGCTAGTGTGTGTGTGTGTGTGTATGTGTTTTCTTGCTTGCTTGTTTAATACAGAAACATGGGAGGTGAAAGTTTGATATTTTATTTATGCATTTCTAAAAAAAATAATCCCAAGAACTTTCAAGGAAAAATCTGTAAACAGAGCCTCCACAGCACATAAAAGAACAGAGATGGCAAACTTTGATGATTTCCATCTTAGGCAAGCTCTAAGCGCTATCACAAGTATGGGTTTCCAGCTCTTGAAGCGTTAATATACACTCGCTAAATCCA
>WNWK01002637.1:72500-82500 GCA_009830355.1 Cherax destructor | reverse complement strand
CAGTATTTGGGAAGAAAATAATATGTTGCAAAGTCAGCAGGAGCAGTTAGCTTCTTAATTGGTCAGGAGGAGGATTCAAAAGACTCGCATGATTAAGAAATGGTTCATAGGATGTCTTCAACATTTGAGATTCAGTAGGTGAGAATATGACATGCTGCGGTTGAGGGTATGACATGCAGCGGTTGAGGGTATGACATGTAGCGGTTGAGGGTATGACATGTAGTGGTTGAGGGTATGACATGCAGCGGTTGAGGGTATGACATGCTGTGCTTGAGGGTGTGACATGCTGTGCTTGAGGGAATGACATGCAGTGGTAAAGGTTAAGTTAGATAAAGTTCGTCAGACAACAAGACAAGCGTTTCCTGAGGCGGGGCTTAGGCAAATGACCACCCGCAGCTGGAGCTTTTGGTCATCTGACCGAGGCCTTCCTCTGGCTTACCCGTCCAACCCTTTAAATATTAAGGTTATGATTAGTGGTAGAGGGTTTAACATTCACATTGAGAGGGTTTTGATGTGGTTACTGAGGGTAATATATTTTCATTGATCTTCCGGATGGTCACTAATATCGACACTGACAAGTTCATTATATAATTATTTAAATTATCAAATGTGCGAAGATCGATAACTTTTTCTTGCTATATTTTTATATATTCCACTAATCTCCCTCTGGTGAGTGACCTGTTGATCATTTAGGTTTAAACATGGAAGTTATCAAGGCTATACAATTTGCCTATACAGGAACATACAGAATTTTTATCCTTGGTTTAAAATTAAACTCTACATATATATTTCACAGAAATATTCACATCTCAGTGTTTCCATCACGTAAATTGTATTGGTAATATGCATGCTCCATTGTACACCAAATAACAATCAGAGTGTCACACAAAGCCTTTGAAGCCGTCTTGGTTTATCTAACGAGGCGACTGACTGACTGCCTTACTATACAAGCGGTGAGAAAATACGTGATACGTATCACTTGAAGAAATTACCAGATGGGAAACGGAGTAGGTCTCTTTACAAATGAAGGCAACTATTCTTTACCAGCATGTAGCATTAATCTCAACATTCCTTACATTAGTTTTATTAATTTGTAATGAAAACTGGTTGATGTAAACATTTAATTTATTTAAAGCAAGTTGAAATTTGCAATCGTTGAATGGATGAAGGAGTTAAATTTAATGTTGCTTCTGTCTATTATGCAACAAACGAGAAAACACTCAGGAATTTTCCTTAAACTCTCTTGATATCGACATAGTCAAGAATATTTCCTTCATTCATTCTTCAGAGAGGAAAGCGTCTGTAAGCTCTCATGCGCATGCAATGTTTATTTCTGAAACACTTGAAAACTGCCCAGATATCTGTACCGAGAACAAATGCATGAATATACTAGTGAGTTTTCCAACCCCAGGAGTTTCTTGGGATTGCAAGTGAGCACCATCAGGAACATATCTACATATAGCTCATTCAGATCGTGTGTTTTATTCATAAACCAACTCCGGGCCTTTGAATCTCTAAAATTGTGGGATTAAAACAATTGCAGATAAAATTTAAACATTTAAGCACCAAACATAAAAAAGGGGACTTTTTTCCTACTAAATTAATGGCTTAATCGAACTAAAAAGGCTGGTTTATCACAAAAATGGCTAACTCGTTACATCGTAAGTAATATGTAAGATATTAAAGTTTTTTTTTTTTTCAAGAAACGTTGAGGGAGCTCTTAGCAATTTGATAGCAATATTTATCTACATTTTTTTTTTTAAAGTAAGCATTGCGGTGTACCGTACTGTGTTTCAATAGTATTAATGTGGAAATGATGTCATAAAGCTGGCAGAGACGACAGAAACCAAAGAACGATAGCATAATAACAAAGTCGAGGAAACTTTTGCAAGCAGAACACGCACAAATAAGCAAGAAGACTCAGCAGCAAAACAAACACGTAAACTTAGCAGCAAAACAAAAGCGTAAAGTTAGCGGGGAAAAAAAGCACGTAGATAGAAGCAAAACAAGCACGTACAGTTATCAGCAAAAAAAGCACGTAGAAGCAAAACTAGCACGTATAGTAAGCAGCAAAACACGTAGTGTTAGCAAAAACAACCAGCAAACAGAACGAACAAAGGGAAAGGAGCACGCAGCGAAAGAAAGTAGAGAGAGAAGGCAAAGCAATAGAGCGCGAGAAAGAGAGGAAAGCGAGAAAGAAAGCTAGCACGAGAGGAGAGCGAGCACGAGAGGAGAGCAAGCACGAGAGGAGAGCGAGCACGAGAGGAGAGCGAGCACGAGAGGAGAGCGAGCACGAGAGGAGAGCGAGCACGAAAGGAGTACGAGAGGAGAGAAAGCACGAGAGGAGAGCGAGCACGAAAGGAGTACGAGAGGAGAGCAAGCAAGAGAGGAGAGCAAGCAAGAGAGGAGGAGACGAAGCACGGAGAGAGAAGAGCAGCACGAGAGGAAGCGAAAAGCACGAGAAGAGCGCACGAAGAGCAGAGAGAGGTAGACAAGGAAAGGAAGAGCAAACAGAGACGAAGCAAAGGGAACGAGCACGCAGCAGAGTCAGAGAGAACTAGCAAAGAGAAAGCAAACAAGAAAGCGAAAGAGAGAAGAGAGAGCAGCACGAGAAGCAAGCACGAGAGAGAGCAAGACGAGGGAGCAAGCACAGAGGAGAGCAGCCACGAGGAACAAGCACGAGAGGCAAGCAGAACAGGAGAGAGAGAGAGAACAGAGAGCGAGAGCAAGGAGAAGAGACACGAGGAGTCGAGAAGAGAGAACGACAAGAGAAATCGACAAGAGGAGAGCGAACAAGAGAAGAACAAGAATGAAGCAAGCACAAAGTGTGAACGAGCGCACAGATCAATTAAATCTCACTTCAAAACAAACAATACAAGCAAACAAAGAGATGAAGGAAGAGCAACTAATATTCGCAACCACCAAGAGAGCAAGAAACTGGGCGAGCAAGCAGCGGAGCGACCATCGCAAGCACAGCTAACAGAACAGGAAAAAAAACAAGTAAGCCGAGAAATGAAATGTAGTAAGCACGTCGAGTATGCAAAACGACCAAAGAATAAAGAGGAAGCATACAAAGAAGAACAAGCACATCAAGCATACTTACTAAACATGTTAAGCACACAGAATAAATGGTACAGCCAGCAACCAAAGCAGACAGAACAAGCAGAAAATTCAAGGTCGAGAAATAACCTTACACAAAAGAGCAAACAAGCAGAAATCGGTGTCCTTGATGGTAAGCAAGGACAGGAAGTAAAGAAAGCCAAGAATGAAAGCAGAACGATCGGCAGAGCGTACGACCAAGCAAGGCAAACAATGTAGTTCAGACCAACTACACGGAAAACATGAATGAACAGCAATATAAACGAGAGAATGCGATAACTCAAATAAAAAACGAACGATTCAGTTAACATCTCAAACTAGTAGCACAGACTCGAGATTTATATTATATTTTTTTTATTACCAAGGCTGGGGGACTGAACACCACATCCCCAGGCTGGGGGACTGAACACCACATCCCCAGGCTGGGGGACTGAACACCACATCCCCAGGCTGGGGGACTGAACACCACATCCCCAGGCTGGGGGACTGAACACCACATCCCCAGGCTGGGGGACTGAACACCACATCCCCAGGCTGGGGGACTGAACACCACATCCCCAGGCTGGGGGACTGAACACCACATCCCCAGGCTGGGGACTGAACACCACATCCCAGGCTGGGGGACTGAACACCACATCCCAGGCTGGGGACTGAACACCACATCCCAGGCTGAGGGACTGAACACCACATCACCAGCCTGAGGACTGAACACCACATCACCAGCCTGAGGGACTGAACACCACATCACCAGCCTGAGGGACTGAACACCACATCACCAGCCTGAGGGACTGAACACCACATCACCAGCCTGAGGGACTGAACACCACATCACCAGGCTGAGGGACTGAACACCACATCACCAGCCTGAGGGACTGAACACCACATCACCAGCCTGAGGGACTGAACACCACATCACCAGCCTGAGAGACTGAACACCACATCACCAGCCTGAGGGACTGAACACCACATCACCAGCCTGAGGGACTGAACACCACATCACCAGCCTGAGGGACTGAACACCACATCACCAGCCTGAGGACTGAACACCACATCACCAGCCTGAGGACTGAACACCACATCACCAGCCTGAGGACTGAACACCACATCACCAGCCTGAGGACTGAACACCACATCACCAGGCTGAGGACTGAACACCACATCACCAGCCTGAGGGACTGAACACCACATCACCAGGCCTGAGGACTGAACACATCACCAGCCTGAGGGACTGAACACCACATCACCAGCCTGAGAGACTGAACACCACATCACCAGCCTGAGGGACTGAACACCACATCACCAGCCTGAGGGACTGAACACCACATCACCAGCCTGAGGGACTGAACACCACATCACCAGCCTGAGGGACTGAACACCACATCACCAGCCTGAGGGACTGAACACCACATCACCAGCCTGAGGGACTGAACACCACATCACCAGCCTGAGGGACTGAACACCACATCACCAGGCTGAGGGACTGAACACCACATCACCAGCCTGAGGGACTGAACACCACATCACCAGGCTGAGGGACTGAACACCACATCACCAGCCTGAGGACTGAACACCACATCACCAGCCTGAGGACTGAACACCACATCACCAGCCTGAGGGACTGAACACCACATCACCAGGCTGAGGGACTGAACACCACATCACCAGCCTGAGGACTGAACACCACATCACCAGCCTGAGGACTGAACACCACATCACCAGCTGAGGGACTGAACACCACATCCCCAGGCTGAGGGACTGAACACCACATCACCAGGCCTGAGGGACTGAACACCACATCACCAGGCTGAGGGACTGAACACCACATCACCAGCCTGAGGGACTGAACACCACATCACCAGCCTGAGGGACTGAACACCACTCACAGCTGGGACTGAACACCACATCACCAGGCTGAGGGACTGAACACCACATCACCAGGCTGAGGGACTGAACACCACATCACCAGGCTGAGGGACTGAACACCACATCACCAGGCTGAGGGACTGAACACCACATCACCAGGCTGAGGGACTGGTTATCTCAAACTCCCTCTTCACATCTTACACTGTTTTTCTCTTAATTAGACTGATACAGCCACTCATTGGCGAAACGTTTCTACAGTATAGATACCGAAGTGTTGCGCGTTTGCCTTATTCAAGACTTAATCTGCACAACATTGAAACTTTGTACAAATAAGGATCTTCAATACAACTGTATGTACACGTGAATGTGTATGTATGCATGTGAATGTGTATGTATGCATGGAGTGAGGATATGCACCCATGTACATGGGACTGGGAATGGATATGCTTTTGTGTATGTGGTGTGCTTGTGAGTACATCGGCGTGGGTGTGCTCACCCAGTTGTACTTTGTGCACACGCTGGCACGGTTGTACTTGCGTATATGGGTAAGGGCGTGGGAGTGTCGGAGTGTGCGCTGGGTGAACATGAACTTGCACCCACTCTTAGTGGGTGTAAGTGGGGGAGAGAACGTAGTTGTGGTGTGCAGTAACATATGATCGGAAGCTGGGTTAGAGCTCCTTATTTTCACAAAATACGCCAAACTCGTACAGGTCACCAACAGCAATAAGGCTGAAGCCTAATTTGTGACCTAACAAATCAAGACAGATTTGGCGTAACAAGTCAGTTCCGGTCGAAAGACAATGTCTCTGCATTGAAGGTAGTATTTTAAGAAAGAGCAAAGACACAGTGAGTGTACTCAGGTAGTGAAAAAAGATACTAGAAATGAATTCCACTTGCTCTTTCGAATATTTTACAATTTAAGAAAGATTTTTTCCATTTCATAGGAAAATGCACTAAATGGAGCAAAATATTATTTCAAACGTCAAGAGCTTCTCTTTAATACTCACATTAATAGGATTAATTAAGAGAGATTTTTTTTCCAGGCATTACGAAAAAGATCGATGATTTATAATATTAATTTTTCTTTGTGCAAGGAAGGTAAATTAGGAACAGCGAATTTATATTTTGTGGTCTAATGGAATTATAATACGTATTTCTCTGTGAACAAGATATGTACTGTAAAAGATTGTTCCAAGCACACAGGTACATATGAAAATTAACCAATGATGCTACATGTAATGTTAGTTAAAAAAAACACCTAGGATTAGCATGCAATGTACACTATCAAGTAGTGATAATATATTTTTTGAATGGGGTGTGAAACTTAGCTCCGGTGAGCCATCGGATGCCTAACCTGAGTCGGGTCATCAGAGAAAAGCCGATACCAGGAGACTGTTGTTTCCTGAAGTTTAAACACCAGCATGTAATGTTGACACTGAGTTATAAAAAAAACTGCTTGCTAAATCCGAACAAGTCTCTCGAATATTATACACTGTATATATTAAATGTAATATGTTACCTGGTGCACAATAATCGACAGGATTCTTACGTATAAAAAAATGTATACAAAAGACAACAAATATACACTTTCCAGCTTGGCCGATTACAAGTAGCTTGAGAAGATTTTTTTTTTATGAATAACTGACTGCCTTCCCAGTCAGTGGAACACGAGATGTTTTTCCAGCTCCTGACTGACCAGTGCTGCCGTCTGGGGTGAGCAATAATCGGTAGCTGGAATAAGGTAACAGTGACCATTATTGACAATTCCGACAACTAGTCTTCGTGCTCGCTTGTACATGATTGACAATTCCGACAACTAACCAAGCTTAGAAAGAACACAAGGCTACAAGATGGAACTCCAGATTGTTTTTATATGTATGAATGAGAAAGTGAGGAGGGGGGAGGGGCGCATACGGGGGAGCTGCTCGTGCAGTAAAAATGCACAACAGACCAACTCTCTATCGATAAGTGCCCTTGACAGATGCTAACTTATAATGAGAGACTAATGAAGATCTTCACTGTTGTCTAATACCTCCAGCGTCACATTGATAGTTACAACTGAGTTATACGTGATGGGCAACCTGTAGAAACCATAACAGCTTGGTCTTGGGATTCCCCAGGGGTAGGAGGTATCAGTTGCAGCACCAGCATACACTGCAACATTTCACAGTCCAGAAGCCATATGTAAAACTGAATTTTACATACGTCTTTAGTCAATGCACAGAGAGATGATGGATTTCATCTTTTCATCAAATCAAGCAACAATGATGATCAAAAGCATCTCTTTATGAAATATGAAATCGACTTATTCACAGGTGTTCAACATGTGACATACTCATCTCTGGTTTTTTTTTCTCAGGTGACTGAGCAACAGAGAATGATGTCTAATTGAATATCAAGCTCATAGATTTTTAACTCTAGCTGGTACAATAAATTATATATACTCTGCCACATCATCAAAATAAAAGTGCATGGTAGGGTCTGCATTTTTGTATGTATTGTATTTCAATAAGTACTAAAACCAACTGTCATTCGGTAATGAAGGCTCAATCGTCAGTCAGCTAACAGCAGTACGATCATTTGCCAGGCGGCGGCGGCTGATGATTTTCCCTCGAAAATACGTATTATATAATGGAACATGTAGATGCGAATTAAACGAAATTGACTCGATGCTATTGAAGATCTGCCATTAAAATAATCCATATTCACACGCGAGAATAAACACGAGAACATATAAAATCATTTCAATATCTTTCCATTTCAGATCAGTGCCAAAAGTAATTTTTTCACATATCAAACATGAAAAATAATCTTCTAATTTTTATACATAGGCAGTGCTGAGTGACCCATGTGGGTTTAGCGTATGTTTTGAAAATAATAATAATTAGTTTAAACGTAAGAAAAAAAAAACACTGAAATTTATTTAGTACAGTTGAAGACACCAAAACTCATTAAGTCATTTTGAAACTCTCCACTGGCAATCCTAAAATACATGTTTAAATTATTTATAATTATCTAGAATAGCTATTTTAGAGATTTTTTATAACCTTGTGTTGAATGTCCAAATATTATATAAAAATTTAACTGTCTTTGCCAAGTCCTAATGAGACGTGAAACATCAGGAAGCAAGGAATGTGGAGCCAGCCAGTAGAACATTACGACTTCCTGGTGTGTGGACCAACTCTCAAAAGAGAACTGAATATTTTTTTTTTATAAACCAAGTAATGGAGTCAGAAGCAATGACTATGTTTAAGTTATATTTAAAACAATAGTTTTGTTTAATAATATTTTGGATAAAATATCTCGTTTTCAGGCAGTGGTGTACAAAAACCAGGTTTGCTTCAATTAGAACAATATTTTCTTGCACTGTGATTAAATATAAACAATAATAAAGTGCTTAAAAAATACACATTTTTAGAAATTGTGTCACATAATCTAAACATTGTTCCTGGGACATACAAAACATTGCACATTTATAGTATGTAAATTAAGAAATGCATTTTTCTTTAACACATCATTCCTCTCCCACTAAGGTAGTAGAACCCCAAGATAAACAGGAGACAAATTCATCATCACTGATTCAGAAGCCGTCTTGCCAGACACCTACAGACATCACAGCTGAAATGAACCTTCAACTTGAATATATTACACAATATAATGCATAAAAACTCCGCAATATAAATATATTTACTTGAACATTCAAGTCGCCATTGTTAAACACAGATATCTGAATGAAGACTCCAGAGAGAGTGAACGAGCTTGAAGCTTCCGCATTCCCTGGACATAACTAATAATTGTTTTGAACGTTTTAGGTAATGTGGTCATTGAAAATTCTATATTGCTTCGTTAAACGAAGCTGATTCATTATTTGTAAAGTTTAAATAGTCTTGGTGAAAATACAGCAAGAAAACAATCATAAACCATCTACGATCAAAGTGCATTCTATCAGAGAATGTTGGCTTCCTCCTAAGAATCTTAAAACCTATAAAATATAATATTAGATCACGTTTCACAACTTTCTTGAAAATAGTGTACTAGAATTTATTCTTTTACACAGAAAATAACGAAATTCTAAATTTTCTTTTCTGAGAAAAAAAAACTTTTAGTGAAAGATGAAAAGGTAAGAGTATTTCTTTAAAAAAATCTAATATTAATTGCGATAAAAAAATTAGAAATCCTCAAAATATAAAATATGTAAACATAAGTTGACCGTACGACTCGGGATTGCTTGGGTAAAGTTATAAAAAGTTAAAACAAATCAAGATTATTGAGTAAATTTATAAAATAGTTAAACTATTAAAAACACGTTAGGAATATACACTATAAAACTTCATGGGATAGGCACCAAAACTTATATGCAGCTAATGAGAAGTCTGCACCTTGTTCTCGTTTTCACTTCGCTTTATATCGACTCCATCTCGATTGGTAAATTTAGGATAGAGGTTAGGTTAGGAAAAAGGACAAGTGTTTCCTGATACGGGTCTTAGTCATATGATTTAGAAGGGAGGGAGCGAGAGACCTGTGATAAAAACAAACAGAACATATTTACGAAAGGGATGACTGTAAACCTCAGGTTTTCTTAGATCAGATACAGTATGTACGTTTTATTATTAAAGAAAACTGTGTACATCAGTGTGCGTCTACCCTACTCAAAATGAGAATCAAATTGTGGGAGCAGAACTTAGTTTGGTTGCATCATACTGCATTACTCAGGATGAATATTGTACACCAGGTAATGAAAGCTGTCAACCTGAACCGGGAAACACCTGCAAGATGAGGGCATCGTCATTTCACTAGTTCGTAGCAACTGAAGCTTCCAAACTTTTTGCATGGAAGAAGGTGATTTAGGGAAATGAGACGAGGTTAGGGATAGTATTCATCTTGTGTTTCCAGAGATACGTGGGATTACCTGAGATAAACGTATAGCAGAGCGCCATAAGCTAATTACAGTCCATCTACATTTTAAATAGAAGATATAAGCACAGTATAGTAGTTGGTGTTTCGTATCAAGTGAGTGTTACTGCTCATAAAAATATGA